>JACXGK010007673.1:9345-24676 GCA_016801125.1 Novumbra hubbsi
ACAAACCAAATGGCAGGTTTGTATAACACCGCCCATAGTAGACAAACCAAATGGCAGGTTTGTATAACACCGCCCATAGTAGACAAACCAAATGGCAGGTTTGTATAACACCGCCCATAGTAGACAAACCAAATGGCAGGTTTGTATAACACCGCCCATAGTAGACAAACCAAATGGCAGGTTTGTATAACACCACCCATAGTAGACAAACCAAATAGCACGTTTGTATAACACCGCCCATATTAGACAAACCAAATGGCAGGTTTGTATAACACCACCCATAGCAGACAAAATGACACTAGCAGCAGCATTGTCAGCATTGTCAGTTATTTATCATAACTCGTTAATTTAAAGCTGATGATCAGAAGCAACACTGCCGTTCTAGGCTGGGTCTAGTTAGCCTGGACCAGGCTACAGATAAACCAACCAGGCTGACGCTGAGCCCACAGTGGAGGCTTCACTCATAGCCTGACGCCTGTTCTTGACGGATCCCAAATGGCAACATGTTCCCTATAAAGTGCACTAGTTTTTACATCAGAAGTAGTCATTTGGGATGCCACTTTTCCGCAATCTCTGGTCTCCATAGGTGACCCTGAAAGCCCCGGACGTTCATGTGAGAAAGAAACCTGATGCATAATCTACATTCAGGGCCCACGAACGAATCATAGCAGCAGAATCCTCATATTATTTGAAGGCCAATGATCATGGGGCCATGTAAATAATTGGTGTTTTGTCATAAATGAGCAGTGGCCTTGGGAGATGGTTTAATTTGCATCTCTGGTTAATCAGGTCAAGTCTAATCCAGGATGACAGATGCTACGTCCCAAACGGGAGCCTATTCCCTATTCAATGCATTACATTTGACCTGGATTAGGTTTTATGGACTCGGGACATAGCCCATGTGCATTTATTCATTATTACAACTGAAGATTTCTTAAAATATCACCGCCAGAAAAGGACTGGTCAACTCTCGAAGATTGGTTCCTCTCTGGGTTTCTTCCTAAAGTTCCTAGCCACTGAGCATAAACACTGTTGTTGCTTGATCCGTGGGGTTTCAGGCTTGGTGTTATGTAAAAGCACTTTGTGGCAACTGCTGATGTAAAAAAGGGCTTCTTAAATACATGTTATTGATTGATTGATTCATTGGCCAGAGGCCCATAGGTCTTGTTTGGGGGAAGTCAAGAAATATAGGAAATAGGGAACCATTTGAGGAAAAAACATATCCAAAAACTATCCATCAAATTGGTACAGCGGGGCAAAAAAGTATTTAGTCAGCCACCAATTATGCGAGTTCTCCCACTGAAAAAGATGAGAGAGGCTCGTAATTTTCATAATAGGTTCAACTATGACAGACAAAATGAGAAAAAAAATCCAGAAAATCACATTGTAGGATTTTTTATGTATTTGGTCAATAACAAAAGTTGATCTCAATACTTTGTTGTATACCCTTTGTTGGCAATGACAGAGGTCAAACGTTTTCTGTAAGTCTTCACAAGGTTGTCACACACTGTTGCTGGTATTTTGGCCCATTCCTCCAAGCAGATCTCCTCTAGAGCAGTGATGTTTTGGGGCTGTTGCTGGGCAACACAGACTTTCAACTCCCTCTTAAGATTTTCTATGGGGTTGAGATCTGGAGACTGGCTAGGCCACTAAAGGACCCTGAAATGCTTCATACGAAGCCACTCCTTCGTTGCCCGGGCGGTGTGTTTGGGATCATTGTCATGCTGAAAGACCCAGCCACGTTTTATCTTCAATGCCCTAGCTGATGGAAGGAGGTTTTCACACAAAATCTCACGATATATGGCCCCATTCATTCTGTCCTTTACACGGATCAGTCGTCCTGGTCCCTTTGCAGAAAAACAGTCCCAAAGCATGATGTTTCCACCCCCATGCTTCACAGGAGGTATGGTGTTCTTTGGATGCAACTCAGAATTATTTGTCCTCCAAACACGTTGAGTTGAGTTTTTACCAAAAAGTTCTATTTTGGTTTCATCTGACCATATGACATTCTCCAAATCTTCTTCTGGATCATCCAAATGCTCTCTAGCGAACTTTAGACAGGCCTGGACATGTACTAGCTTCAGCAAGGGGACACGTCTGGCACTGCAAGATTTGAGTCCCTGGCGGCGTAGTGTGTTACTGATGGTAGGCTTTGTTACTTTGGTCCCAGCTCTCTGCAGGTCATTCACTAGGTCCCCCCGTGTGGTTCTGGGATTTTTGCTCACCATTCTTGTGATCATTTTGACCCCACGGGGTGAGATCTTGCGTGGAGCCCCAGATCAAAGGAGATTACAGTGGTCTTGTATGTCTTCCATTTCCTAATAATTGCTCCCACAGTTGATTTCTTCACACCAAGCTGCTTACCTATTGCAGATTCAGTCTTCCCAGCCTGGTGCAGGTCTACAATTTTGTTTCTGGTGTCCTTTGACCGCTCTTTGTTCTTGGTCATAGTGGAGTTTGGAGTGTGACTGTTTGAGGTTGTGGACAGGTGTCTTTTATACTGATAACAAGTTCAAACAGGTGCCATTAATACAGGTAACGAGTGGAGGACAGAGGAGCCTCTTAAAGGAGAAGTCATAAAAAATCCTACAACGTGATTTTCTGGGGGGTTTTTCCTCATTTTGTCTGTCATTTTTGAAGTGTACCTGTGATGAAAATTACAGGCCTCTCTCATCTTTTTCTGTGGGAGAACTTGCACAATTGGTGGCTGACTAAATACATTTTTGCCTCACTGTAGCTGTGTGACAACTGTGTTGATCCAGCTGCTAGACGGCAATGTTCTATGGATGTTTAGATGGAGGGTTGTATATGTCTGGTTCTATATTATAAGGTTTCCCTGTTCTCCTTTGGAAGGTCTTGTTCTTAGCGGAACATGGAAGTGCATCTACTAAAAATACACACAAAGGTCGACTGAGGGGTGAGCCGCTCCGTCAAAGCGAGCGATCCACTTCGGGAACTCAGACACTTGCTAGCCCACACAAGTCCTTCAGGAGGGGATCTCCCTTACCACCGATCCACACACCTCCCTTGCTCTTGCGTTTCTCGTAAGGCTTCGTTGAAACAAACAGAGGGAGATGGATGAGACAGGCAGGCAGGCTGCTTCCCGCTGCCCAGTGCAAACTTGTGGCAGATGAAACGGGAGAGGATTCTGAAAGCCGGCCTGTCCTATATGCCCTGTGGAGAGGCGCAGCGCAACATATCTGACCGCGGGCCATGGCAGCTTTAGCCGTGCGCTGATGAGGCTGCATGTTCATCTGCTGTGCCGTGACCTCCACTGAGTTTCGAAAGGGAAAGAGCTCAACCGTCTGCCTGTGAAATGGCACCCGGTGGCGATTTGTGATCAGCATGCGACCCTGGGTGTGGGACAACAGTCTGACAAAGCTTTTCTACCGTAGTTAGCCACCAGTGAATCCCAAATGTTCAGTTCCATCCGTCACCATATTGTGAAGGGAATCGATGTGTGTCATGGCAGTGTTTAATCACTCAGCGTGCCGGGAGGCGATTGACAACACTACAGCAACCAACCCTCTGGCTCACATTGGAATGACTAAGGGAAACCACTCATGAGGTTAGGGAACATGTGGAGGTTAGGTTTTGGTTAAACCGTTGAGGTCTGTGGTTCTGGGTGACCCAGTGGTCTGATCCATGTGTCCCATGTGTGGATGTGAAGCTTGTGGGTTCCAGCTCACCCACCGCTGTAGCGCAACCCCTCCTTCCTCCCCATCTGCTTCTCCGTCTATCAATATACACCACCATCACACTCCACCATGATAGAAATATGCCACCAACTTAAACATTCGTTTATTTTTCAACACCCCTTCTCCTTTTATCAAAATTTTTCCCACCTCAAAGTGTACCTACGGACCTGTCTCTCTGTGCAACAGACTATAGAACGAGCAGCAAGCCCACCTCAACAGGCGCCAATGACAAGCCAATCCCCAGTTTGGTTCTCCCCTGGGACTTTCCGTCCACTCGTCAGCTAGTGACACAGTCATAGATCAAACTCAGACTCTTGCTCCTTTGACCGCAGCCATCGATGCAGTGTAAATTCCCCAAACTCCACTTAGTCAACAGCCAGCAGAGGATCATTGCAATGGCATGTGAAACAACTTCTCTCTGAGCCCACGCCCAGTTAATACAAAATGTTAAATGTACAAGGGAGATGAGACGTTTAGGTGGGACTGAGTGCTGGTGCGGAATTGTGCATGCATAACATTTGTGGTAATTATGTTTTGGATACGGAGAGCACAAATGCTGCTTTCTTGGATACAAGTGAGAGGTATTATCCTATTCAGACCGTATTCATTTTGTTAGTTCGTTTCCAGGGCCTGTAAACAATTACTTAATAGATGGGTTACATAACAAGTTTGTCAAAAAAGATGACATGCAAACATGCAGGGACAGAAGAGCACAGGTACTGCAGTAACACCGACGGTCTGTCGTTGCATCTATTTATACTTTTGGTTGCTTAGGAATTCATGCACAGTGCCAGCAGTTTGTTCTCTGTTGACTTTTTGCAAGGAAAAGTTTAGCTGGGGTACCGCCGGTAATTTCAAAGAAACAAGCATGTGACATCTGCTCATAGAATGTTCTTCGTTCAGTTGCTTTATTTTTTAAAGATCACAACCGAAAAGAAATACTTCAATCTGCAGTGAAGCTACAACAGCAGGCATTCTCGTTGGATCGGATGTTGTTGTATATCGCAGCGACCGAGGCAGAAAACTTTTTTAAAGAGACAGTAGGCCTATCCAGACAAACATCTCTGTACAGACCGGTGAAAGTGAGTTGCGTTCGGGGCAGGCGATGATAAAAGTCCTAGGCGTGCATGTACTTAATTGTTAGGCCACTGGCTACAAAGATGTGATTAAACAGGGATGATATATTAAATCACTGTTTTAAACAGTGTTGTTAACTCTTTGAGACCCAGGCCCGGTAATGATACGGAACGTAGCTCAGACGCTCCCTAAATACAGGTCACACCAAAGTACAAGGACGCGTTTTTCAAACAGGCCTCAAGCTTTTCTGCTTCATCAACATATGTTTTCAAAGTTATATAAGAGATACAGATGGCAGAACATCAACAATTTTCAAAACATGTACATGCATTTTTACCTGCTGTTTTCTCCTTTTGTATTTGAAGGCGGTGGATGCAGAACTGTCTGGTTATCCTCCATATCCACCACACATTTTGTATGCAGTTCCGTTTCTGCAGAGTTCAGAAGAAAGTTTCTAAATATTTTCGATGAATATAAAGCTGTACACCAGGGCTAATGGATAATCGTTTTAAAAGATGTATTGCTTCGCTTAGGAAGTTCTGCCTAGCACCCATAGCTGCATACAGCATCCTGTCATTTGGCTAGACTTGTTAACCATCTCAACCTGCAGCAAAATCAATGTGGGATAAAGAGGCTAAAGAATGCGGACTAAACCAAAACTCACATTCACAACATAAAGAACTTTAGCTAAGTTGCATTATTCTTCACTTACCTCTACGATTCATGGGCCGGACTCTTACGGCAACTTTTACCTTGGTATCCGACATTTTCGTCCACTTTCCTTCCACCCTACCATCAATGTGTAGCAAGAGCAAGCAATGCGCAAGCTACGGCTAGCGGTTTAGCTTTTCCCGTCTCCGACAAGACCCCACCACTTTCCGACCAAATTTTATCAGGTTAAAGGGTGTGTGTGGGTTCTAATTACACAACCCCAAACTAGTCCAGTCCAGAAGAGTGATAAAAGAAAAACGGAACATTGTCTTTACATCCATAAAGTTAGCTTCCTATGAAGATCCAGCGCAGAGCTCCAGCCCCAGACAGCATCCCAACCGCCATCTTCCAGAGGGAGCAGTTCGCATGACTGGCTGGCTCACTGGCTCGCTCTGGTGCCTGTTGGAAAACCCACCGTGCTGACCGCTATGCAAAAGAAAAAAATGTTTTTAATTACACAAACTGTACTTGGGAAATGAAGGAGAGTCGGAAACCGTATGCCACGCGCTTTTTGGCGTTCCAAAATATTGTAAAATGCAGACTGTACTAAATGTGGAATAGCAGTGGTCTTAATCAGCAAAACTTTTAATGAAACCATAAGATCATACATGCTCTCTATTTGGGGAGCTTTGTTCAGTGAACTGGTCTCACTCGAAAGCGTGCGTAGGCAAGTGTTTCAGAACATTTGTACATGTTTTTCCAGCCGTGTTCAGACAAACAATTTTACATTGTAAAAACACATTGAACATATAAACACAGATCTCCCCGTCCTGGATAAAGACTGTGTTTAATTATTCTAAGCAGTCAGTCAACGCCACTAGATGTCCCTAAATAGAAATGAGAGGCAGCGTAATCAGTAACATTCTACAATGGCCTAAGACATTTTAAAAGCTCAGACATAATAATTCCTTTATTACCATGTTATTGGTACTTTATGGGAGAGATGAAAATGGGTAAAACACACATGAACCTTTAACGTATAATTATTTCCAGCAACATAAAAAAGAAAATAACCTGCATTGTATTGTACTCTACCACAACATGAAAGTGACCACTAAGTATGTATTTCCTGACGTTTTATTCATTTATTTATTTAATAATACAATAAGAACACCTGGCATAGCTAACACTTTCCAGGCTATATAAAGTATTTCCCTGCTGGAATAGCTTTTTAATCAAGTGAATATATCTTCACTGCATGGTCCCCACTGTCTAAAACAAGCAGTGTATTCTGGCCGGTAGCAACCAGCCCCACAGGCCGGACCAGGTCCGCCTTGACCAGGGGGGTCAGAACTGGACTGGCCTGGAGCTTTCCCAGACTCCAAACCAGCCCCTGCTGTGAGTCGGTCACAATCACATCGCCAAACCTGTCGAAGGCCACAGCAGACATACAAGGCCGGACCAAGGCCCCAAGGCTCAGACCAAAGCTATCTACTTGCCAGAGAACATTAAAGTCCTTATTAAACACGGTCAGCCTGGTGGGCTGGTGACCTCTCGGAGGTGTGGTGTCTGTCGTGGCACCCGGTAGTGTTTCAACCAGGGCAATGTTCCCTGTTGCCCTGCAGCAGGCCACCGCCTTGGGCCGGTGAAGCGGAGCGACCACCGCACGGTTCTCCAGGGTCACGCCGCGGGCAAAATCCACGACCAGCCGGAACAGCGCGCCAGCCTGGATGTCGGTGACGAAGATGCGCCCGCAGTTATCTACGTCCACCCCCCAGGGGGTCTGGAAGGAGCCACGCACCGCCAGCACAAAGCCCCCGCCGGAGCCGAACACCTTCACCGCGGCGTCCCCGGCATCCGTCACCACCACGTAGCCGCCGGGGCTCACCGCCACACCCGCAGCGTGACACACGTCCCCGGGGTCGGGACCCCCCCGACCGAACCCGTGTGAGCGTCCGCCCTCCGGGCCGAACACCACCACCCTCTGGTCTCCGTCGTGCACCACCACCACGGCCCCGGTGGAAGGGAACACGGCCAACCCGGTGGGATTGATCAGTGACCCCCAGCCTCCGTAGGCCGAGCGGAGTCGCAGGGCCCCGGAGCCAAGGCCCCCGAGGCCTCCCCCGCCTCCCCGGGCCTGGGGGGGCGCAGTGGACTTATGGGTGTGGCAGTGCAGCAGCTCCCGGAGGTCTGTCAGAGGCCGGCAGTGGGATGTGGTGTCCACGTCGCAGGGCTGCCGGCAGAAGGGACACTCCAGCCTCCTGAGGACGGGATGGGTGAGAGCCCGGACACATTCCAGGCAGAGCACATGGCCGCAAAGCAGGTTCTGAGGCAGGCGATCCTTCGGACCGGAGTTGTACTTCTCAAAGCAGACTTTACACTCTAGCAGGCCGATGTGGATCTCACTCAGGAGGTCTCCGTCGGGGCTCAGTGGGCGAGGAAGAAGTGGAAGGTCAGCCATAACGTAAGAGGTAACCCCTCGGTCACTACCCAACTATCCAGTCACGGTGTGAGCCCTGCTGCGGTCTCCTGGTGCCAGAAAGCCTTCTTAAGAAAACTGTTAGACGGCCAGGGAGAGAGAGAGAAGGAAAGAAACAGAGAAAGGAAACAACATGGGTGACATTTTGAACGTCGTTGCTACAGGCTCAGATTGTCATGTGATTTTGAATCTTGGAGGTGCTCCACTGCCCCCTGGCGGTAAAAGGGTGACTCTGGTCTCAGGCAGGCAGTATTTTCATTTAGGGGATCAAAACGACCGCAGGCAACTTGACCGATTTACAAATCACTTTGCATCATAACTACTCTTGATTGGTAGATCAGTAAATCAAAATGTGCCTATGATACATTGGTGTTTTGATCCTCTTGAACACAACCTGTTGTTTTAGTGCGTTTGTTACTACACGGTTGAAACCTTAAACTAATCAAAATTAGATTAGTATGAAATAGAAATTCGAGAGTCTTTTCAGAATAATCTGAAAGGGCAAACAGAATAGAAAGGTTTTGTCCAGAAGTAGAACGCGTCTTGCCCTTTTCAGTAAACACGGACCATCAAATGAACCTAATTCATTATTTTTTATTACTAACCATGCAACAGTTGGTCACATTTATTGTCAAACGCACAAATTACCTGTTGTTCTAAGCAATAACATTTTAATGACATGACACGAGTCATCAACCGCCTCTATTAGCAACCCACTAGTTATACTGACATTTAGCAACTTAAAAGTTGTGTTTCCTTGGCTTGGCGGCAACATCATGTAACATTTAGTTTAGGGAGAGATATCCTGTAAGGCCAGAACATGGCAGCTATTTATGCCGGTCTTGTTTCCTGGAATGCCACTCAAGTGAAATCCGATGCGGTTAAGTTGTGAGGCGCATGGGACAATTCTAGATAATCTTCTGGCCCACCAATCATGTGCCCTTACAAATACCAGCTCGTGTTATACAGGGTAAACTGTGCTTCCATAGCTAGGGCTGAAGTACTGAAGTGAGCTCACAAAAGCAAATTGGGTAATAAAGCAATTATCATCAAGTATGTTGTAGCACGTACTGTAAAAATAGACACTTATTTTTGGGAGCTACATTACAGCTGATAACTTACCTTAGTCTTTATAACACAGCACTGTTTATTTAATACAGCTTTGTCAAAAACCAAGCTTCCCTGTTGCTACATGAGACAATTCCTAACTAAACAAAGTCTACAAAAACATTGAGAAAATGCAAACAATTTTAATAAGTCTTATTATTTCACAGTGAAAAACAAAACAAGTTTCCATAATGAAAAGAGTTGTTTTGGCAAAATGGCGTAGAAACAATGGTGCCACATTCCACCCAGCAAGGGAACGGGGTCCTCACTACCTGGAGGATGACGGTCGGAGATTGTCTGGTGTCCAGAGACCTGCCTTCCTTCCTGTCCTGACAACTGGATGGGTGGTGAGAACGACAACGTCTAATTGCCAAAGCACATGTCAGTGATTTTAGCCGATCGAGTTAGTCGGAACAGGGTTTATTCCGAGCAAGGATGGTTGCATTTGAACAGTATTGAAACTGGGCCTCTGACCTACCGATAGAACCCATTGCTCCTTGATAGGACACCCGAGATCACAACAGAAGATTGAATAACAAAAACAAAACTTGAAAACAAAAAGGAGTAGGTGAGATACAAACCCCTAAAACAAACTAAAACCAATTGTTGGTGCTTGAAGAAAAAATACGAAAGAATTTAATAGTACATGCAAACATACAAGCACAACTGCATTGAATGATTAAAAAGAACATACATCAACATTGAACGACTGGCTTTATGACGTTGTGACCTTGAAGGAAAGACCCTTTCTTAGTACAACCATTATAAGTAAACTCCCCGGGAGCCCCTTCAGAAACATCCAGAACCATTTCCTCTCAGCCGTGCCAATGGCCATCTAGACCAGAAAGAGAAGTTTGACAAGGAAGCTACCTGCCTGTACAGGCAACCTGAAGGTCCAACACATCACTCCTCGTTTACACCACAAAAAGAGAGCAGCCACGGATGTAAAGGGAGCGGAAGCTTGCGTCCCCAAATGGCATCCTATTTACAACCTATTGCACGTGAAAATAATACACTATAACAGCAAGGTACCGTCTGCGACACGTAAAGGGGATGAAGAATCGCTCAAGGTCACAACGATTTCACACAAGATTCCAGTAAATGTACAGCATCTCCAATACAATGGAAGTCAACATACATTGCGAAGCTTGAAGCAGTGCCAGGCTAATTAAAAAAAGTGCTTAAACTGCCTGAACAGTCTGTCCTTCCTTACTTTGTTTCTTGCCAAAGCTGCTTTGCATTAAAATCCTGGTGCCATTATGTTCCAAGCAATTCATTCAGGGATCAGTTTCCGCCTTTCAGATTATGATTACCTAGAAGCACGCGGGCTGGGGTATGCCTGTTTCTGAAACGTCAACCATGTTCACAGTTCACATTCTTCAATTCGTTCAGTCGTAAAAGCAAAATGGTGACCACGACACCGGGTGCCATTTGGGACGCAGGTAAAGACTAGTCCAGCGCTAAAAAAAACCTCTGATTTATTTCATACATATGTTGGTCTGACGACGACACAGGACTGGTTTATCAAAGTAAGGCTCAAACACATTCATTATATATTTTATAGCGTATCTGAGCAGTTTACCGGCTCCTATACAATGAAACATGCATTATTTTGTTTCAACTGAGGAAGAGCAATATCGTCGTCAACGCACTCTCCCCAATGATATAAAGAAAAACACACTTACACACACTCACAGATGTTACTGTCAAAATCAGGACCATAAATTGAGTACCATTAAAAAAAACAATTTTAACTAACCATAACCCTATCCCTTAATAACTTAACGTGTGCCTAACATTGACCAAACACTAACCCCTTAACGCTAAACTTAATCTTAACCCTCTTAACCTAACCTTAGTTCTATGAATATTTAATTTTTGTCAGATAAAGCTTCTTGTTAGTGAGGACTTCCAAATCACGCACAACATTCCTTTAGTTTCATATAGTAAACCAGGAACATACCCAGACACATTCGGAGAAACATACACACATATACGTCTGACAGACAAACACCCGCAGACAAGTAGACAAGCACACGCACAAACAAACCGACAGACATGCAGAAAAACAGACACCCACACAGTGATCGGCAGTAGAGCTTTTAGGATTGGTGACCATTTCTCCGGTAGGTATCTATGTGGGAATCATTAGAGCATTTAGTATTGGTGACCATTTCTCCGGTAGGTATCTATGTGGGAATCAGTAGAGCATTTAGTATTGGTGACCATTTCTCCGGTAGGTATCTATGTGGGAATCAGTAGAGCATTTAGTATTGGTGACCATTTCTCCGGTAGGTATCTATGTGGGAATCAGTAGAGCATTTAGTATTGGTGACCATTTCTCCAGTAGGTATCTATGTGGGAATCAGTAGAGCATTTAGGATTGTTGACCATTTCTCCGGTAGGTACCCATGTGGGAATCAGTAGAGCATTTAGAATTGGTGACCATTTCTCCGGTAGGTATCTATGTGGGAATCAGTAGAGCATTTAGTATTGGTGACCATTTCTCAGGTAGGTGTCTATGTGGGAATCAGTAGAGCATTTAGGATTGGTGACCATTTCTCCGGAAGGTATCTATGTGGGAATTAGTAGCCCACAGCCCCCCACCCCTTCCTCTACAACCCTGCATGGACAAAGACCTGCCCACTGACCAAGCCTCTAGCCTGGGTCCACTCTTTCTCCATCTGTGTCGTTTAAATGCACAGGGAAAGTGTTGGTATCTTTCCTTCCCTACTTTCTCCAAGCCTCTCCGCCTTTCTGTCTCTCCCAAAGCCCAAATCCAAGGTGGTCTCCATGGGGTTCGGAGAGGAGAGGGCGGGACTCAACCCCGGGAGTGGGGTTTGCTTTAGTTCTTTCCCAGACCATTGGTGGACTTGTTCCTCCCAGACTTCCAGCCCCTCCAGCGGGTTGTAGGAGCCTCACCCTCAGAATCCAGCTCTCCTGGAACGTTCAGGGGGATTCAGGGTTAATTAACTAAGAGACAAACACACATCTACGTGACCAAGATACATTATAAAAAGATATGGTCGACGGGGACTGTGGGCCGGGGGCACCGGGGACTGTGGGCCGGGGGCACCGGCGACTGTGGGCCGGGGGCACCGGCGACTGTGGGCCGGGGGCAGCGGCACCAGACTGCCACATCACATTGGGCCACCATTCTCTGTACCAGGGGTCTTCAAATCTGGACCTCAAAGCCAGTTCCAATCAATTTTTTCATTGCAACCTTCTAATTAGAGTCTTATTTACACCTGAGATACCAGGTGGGTGTAATTAATGATGAGGTAGAACAGAAAACCAGCAGGCTCCAGGCATTGTAGGGTAAGATTTGAAGACCCCTGCTCTCTAATGTCGCTTCTGGTTTAACGAAGACTTAGAATGCTGAGAAAAAGAAGTACATTCCTAGTCAAACCACTAGAGGTCATCCTATCACCAAACAACCAACCCAACCACCGTACCCACCTTTATATTCCTCCGACACAAAGGCCTCGTTGTAGTTACTGTCTTCGCATTCGGAGTAGCTCTGTGAAATAACACATTGCGGAGATTCCAATAACATGTGTCTGAAAGGGACATCAACAGCCAGCGGTCAGCTGATCCCGTCGCAGGCCACAGGTGGTGTCCCTTGTGGCACCTTAAGCCCTTCGTAGGGCACTACTGAGGCCGAGTATGCCCGGGTCCAAAGTAGTGGCCTGTTTAGGGGGCCTGGGTGATATTTTGGACACAGGCCAATTCCCCGGAGCGACTAAAAGGTTAACTGTCTACTGAAGAGCAGTGATATACAGCGTCCAGATTATGTTGCCTGAAGGGTTTACAACGAACACACACACACACCTAGTAGATGTTGTAACTCTAAACAGTTGCCAGGTATATAAACAGACATTTTACATCAACATATCTTCCGTGACACTGCACACAAATTGACCTTTGACCTGAACGACAGCTTCTGCAGAATAAAAGGCTGCTAAACATATTCACAGATAGACTCAAAGGGTTGTTTAGTAAATGTGTTATAAATGACGCCAATAATGGATGTGGTGGTTTGTATTCAGGAGACAGGATGCAGATCAACAGCGTAGTAAACATAGAGCATACCTTGTCTCTGGGGCCGTAGATCTCAGCATACCAAACCATCCCATACAGACACAGGAACGTAATAAAGGCCTAGGAGGGGGAGGTGGTAGAGGGGGGAGGGGGAGGAGGTAGACGGGCGTTTAGTTCACTCCCCAAAGTCAAGCAGTCCCTGATACAGTGAACAAGTTGGCCACATAATGAGAGACTTAAGACGCAAACACAGTCAGCCACAGATAGAGCTGTTACCCATGACCACCTGAACCTTGGCCCTGGGCGTTTCAACATCTAATGTACACATAGACTGGGGGGGGAGACATGGCAAGTGCCCTTAAGGGACATTAATAACCTGTCATGGGTCGAGCCTCCCTATGTACCCAGCAATGACACATTCATATATCACACTGCAGAACATTTCTACAAGACCCAATCCACACAGACGGGCCCTCCTGACGATCAGAGGATCCCGGTCTGTGCTGGCGACAGTACCAGCTGCCTAAGACATGGGGCAGTAAAGGGGGGGGACTTACCACACACACGAGCCAGACCACCACATACAGGGCCTGGGTCTTGGAGAACAGATCCTGGCCAAACTTCACACACGCTAAGGCCTCCAGGAATGCAATGGCCCTGTGAAGTCAGGAACAAACACACACACACAAGGTCACACGCTACATCCGAGGCAGCATGGTAACCAGCTCGCTATGGGTACGTCCCAAATTGCAGTGCCCTACTTTTAGACAGGTTCCTAGTCAGCAGCAGTGCACTTGGGGGATAGTGTGACATTTGACAGCTGTAAACTGGCTGGCCGGGCAAATATACACATCACTCTTTACCCAGCTAGGATCTAAGGAGAATAAGGCATTCAAATCTGCACACTTCAATTAAACTTCCCTTCCTTCCCTATATATAAAGAAAACCTAACGCAGACACCATAGAATAAGAAAGGTGTAACGGGCTCTCTACTGGACTTCCCTTAATCGGTCATACACATTAAGACCAGTAATGTCTACAACACACATACATACAGTATCAGCAGTCAGAAAATGAGAGGCTTTCTTCCCTACACATTCTTACAACCTGGCCTTCCGTAATGACTAATATGGCCACTCTTTAATACTCAGGGTTAGGCAGCAGAATAATAGAGGCCATTGTTTACCCGCAGTCCATTGCCAGACCGTGTGTGTGTGGTGTGTGTGTGAAAGCACACAGCCCTGCCCGGGCACCTAATGTTTCTCAGCTCCCCACACTGCTGCAGATCAGTTAACATTCAGAACAACAAAGCTTCTCTCCATCTCCTCCCACTTCCTCATTAGAGGTTGTAGAAACCCGCCGCCCTACAGCGGAAAGGGAACCGTGTCACAGAGCCCCGTTTAGGTGTTGACTGAAGGCCAAGCATCCGGCTGGCGGTTGGCCATCGCTGTTGTAAAACTGCCAGTTCCCATCCATGGGCACATATGGGAGCGGCCCAGGGACCAGAAAACCACCCGGTCCCTGTACAGCCCCCTGGTCAACGCGCTTCCTCCATTCCTAATGTAGAACCACTAATACCTATTGTGTCGAGAAGCTGAATCGATCCCACTTTGGACGGAGGGCAAAAGACAGACTTTAAGTCCTCAGACACGCGACTTCACACAGAGTCATGGGGTTATTATTTAAACAACACTCACCCGAACACCCAGCACTGCGTTCCAACCCGTTTACACTGCGTGTCTGTGAGGTAGGCGTAGTACTGTCTGAAACGCCGAGGGAAAATAGCAGGTCAGGAGAAACAAGCCCAGACATGCGACCCAGTTAGCCAGCGCTCCCCCTCCTCTCCACTAACTCCTAACATGGCGGGGCGATGGCATGCTAACACACAGGTCCAGGAGGAGAGTTAGGTGGATGGTAAGGGGAAGGCTGGGAGAGACAGGCAGACCTCCTCCAAGGCAGGAGGCGAGGGTCCTCCCTACCTCACAGTGGGTGCGGTGATGATGCCAATGAACAGGATCCGGCACCAGCTGAGGGCGTGGCACGCCGGGAACACAAATATGTGCTTGAGGAAGAACGTGTTCAATTCTGTCAGCTACACAGAGAGGGAGAGAGAGTGGTCACAGTTACCAGTCAATTCTGTCAGCTACACAGAGAGGGAGAGAGAGTGGTCACAGTTACCAGTCAATTCTGTCAGCTACACAGAGAGGGAGAGAGAGTGGTCACAGTTACCAGTCAATTCTGTCAGCTACACAGAGAGGGAGAGAGAGTGGTCACAGTT
>JACXGK010007674.1:0-24575 GCA_016801125.1 Novumbra hubbsi
CCCCCCCCCCCCCCCCCCCCCCCCCCCCCCCCCCCCCCCCCCCCCCCCCCCCCCCCCTCCCCCCCCGCTGTGGGCTCCGCCAGCCAGGGTTGATGCTTCCTAAAATAAGATGTCAAGGGATTTAACAGTTGTCAGCATTCCTCCCGGTCTGCAGGACTCCGTGCCCAAGAAGTCGGCTAGCCGTTCTTAACTGAACAGGCCCAGTTAAAGGTCTCAGGCGTGGGATATTGCCAGCACGGCAACAGAGGCGCTGCATGTCACCAGGAAATCAAGATCAAAGGCTGCGTGAAAATAATTAGCGGAAGGAGGAATAAATACACGTATTTGGGGTTCACTCTCAAGTGGTTGAATCATCTGCTCATTCGGACATGCTTCCAGGACTAAAACCCCAGGGATTCCTCTTCCCTTTCTGGTATGTCCATGGTTGGGGCTGGCTAGTGCCTCTGTCGGACTGGGGTTTGGAATTTGATGCCTCCCGAGATGTCTACATTAAAGACTTTACTGTTGAGGGCTCTGCACTCTTCTCACTGTAAAATGCTCTCAGACTGCTCTCAGTTAAAGTGGCTTTCCCACATTCCTGTGACATTGTGGCCAGACAATAAAAGCTCTATTCTCATGCCCTCGTTAAGGATACAGTGTGTCAGTGTGAATGTGTCTGGGGAATACGATAGGACGTGTTTCATATTTGTAATCTGGATCACGACGTGTTGGCTATACACTAACAGACTGGACGTAAGATACATTATGCACCTCTGCGTGAGTAATGACTCGGGAATAGGCTGAACAGGTTGACTGCTGGATCTCATCTAGATTAATGTAAGCGGCACACTTTTATTGACGGAATACAGTATTATGCCCAGGGGGTAGAAATCCAACCACAGTACATACAGGACATCTCACGCCGTGGAGTTGATTTTAAAGCCAGAGCTCACAGTGAAAATATACCTTGAGGACATGAGCAATTATTTTGAGCAGGACGGCGGAATCATGAGGTAGACAATGTCCGTTTAGAAAAGTAATGGTCTTTTGTATGTATATGGGGGGCTTAATGTTCAGTGTGTGCGGGCCACAAACGTCTTTCCCGCACGCGATACAGACATTCTGTGTGGAGTACAAACCGTTACGTCTCCGCGGTGCTTAAGGAACGGGTGATGAACAGTGCTCACTTGTCCATCCTTCCTGGAATCTTTCCAAATAATAGCAGATGACAGTGCCAGCACCTCTTGACACATTAGCTCAAGAGTTCCCGGTACGTGGAGCCCCTTACGAAATTGATTACTTGATACAGCGTAATTGATTGTGGGAGTATTTTGAACGGAAGGGAGAGACGGACAGTGCCTGACTGACTGATGTGGTTTAAGGATTAAGGATTTTGTCCCCTGGTGAACGAGAACCGTTCCCCCCGTAAGTCTTCAGATTGTAAATTGCATTTGGCCGCAGAGGGCATTTGTGTCCTCCCATTATTGCTCAAATGTTATTACCTCTGTCTATGGGAAAGCCATCAACAAATAGGACTGGAATCGGGTAATTAGAAAACACCACATAGAATGCATCAGGGGGGCGTCACCGAAGCAGTCTGTCTCTATCCGCCATAGTCACATTCATCTTTACATTTCTATGTGTGAATTCATGTGAAAACCAATGTTCCCACAGAAGGATGGGCAAGGGAAATGCAAAAAGCAGCATACACCTGAATCATCTGTCCGTACGTCAGGCTGAAGAAAAATCTTGCTCTTTTGATTAGCTCTGAAGTACTTTGTTTGAACTGAGACAACGTCATTCTAATTACCAGAGACATCTCTCCGTTGCTGAATGGAAGACTACCGGTGACCTTGACAACTCCACATCCCGTAAAGCGGGGCTATTCAGCTGGGGGACTGCGGACCAGATCGTACCAATTTACCCATTTAAAAATGCCCTTCAAAACATGCTACAAAAAAATCCCATGAAAATTCTTCATGTGATATTTTTGGCCAAATCAAGCCGTTGGTTCATATTCTTTTACGGTCAGGGGTCACAGAGGTCTAGGTCAGCAACCCCGTCTGTACATCTGCCGGGGCAAATATTTGGATCTAGATTGCGGCATTCCAACAGTGCCTGGGTCTTGGGTAGAGGGCTGTGTGAGTTGGCCTCAGCCCAAACGGTGTGGGTGGTAGGGATGTTGGGCAGAGCGGGGGGGGGGGTCCCACGTTGGCACACTCTGGTGACTTGGTGAGGAGAAGATGCCTCGAAGCCTGTGGATTTGGACAGTGTGACTGGAGGCAGAACGGGTAACTGGAGGCAGAACCGTGAGCCACATTGGAGTTGGAGGAGGAAAGCCTGGTCAAAGTCAGATTGTCTCGTAGCACGATCGCTAATAACACGGCTTGACAAAAGACAAAAGAACACATGGCAAACGTGAATTTCTTTGATCCCGTTGGTCCTTCAACATTCTGGGGTGATGGTGCCAGGAAATACAACCATTCTTGCACTCCTTTTGGACACAAAAAAAACGTTTCTTATGTGTATAAGTAAGTATAAATACAGTAATGTGCAAACGTCTTAGGCATATTTATAAATATATATATTTGGCTCGCAACAATAGAGTTGAATAGACCTTAAATATAGGAATGCATACAAACATAAACAGACAAGTAATGCCGTCATTGTAATACATGTAAGCAATTAATCACATCGCAACTTGTTTGCGGGAAGAGAACTCTTCGTGGCTGGCAAACCATGTTTGAATGAAACCTCAAAGGACTGCTATGAAGTTGTTTTCAATTACAAAGTAAGTGTTTTTGGGATTGAGAAGGCCAAGCATGAAATCCTCCCAGCTCCTTGTTTCACAAATTAAAACCGTTTTAATCCTTTCAGCTATTTGCCACTTCCCATGGACTCTATTAGTTTCAAATTCTATTAATTTCAAATAGGATTGCTTATACCACTCTGCAATTGTCCCACTGGCAGCGAGCGAAAAGCAAGATGTCAACATGGCATGTCCCCTCTTTTTGGGGGGGGTTAATTCTCTTCCGACATTTATCGCCCAAATTTAAAGGTACTTAAATAGAAATACATATAGAAATATCAAAGCGTTGCAGTAGATTATTTTCCTTTAAAGTGATATTTTTTCTTTCCCCCCCGGATGACAGTTAAGTGTGTCTGTAGGCCTGGTGTGCTGTAGAAGGGAGGTGTGCCTGTGTACTGATAGCTACAGCCACTATCTGAATGTCCGTTCTAAGGTATAGTGCCCCTCAATACCTCCTCCCCTGGGGATTTGACCTTGGTTTGACTGAGTCGCCAAGCAGCACAGGTTGATGGGCGCCCAGGGTGGTGTCTGACCCTGATGGTACAGCAGATGTGGGGAGTCAAATAGCAGGGAACTATCAAAGGTAAAGCCCCCGGAATACACCAGCTGACGCACTGTACAGAAAGTGGTTTGAGCTCTATCATTACAAGCCCACAAAAGTCCCTGTGGGTGGTGGTTGCCTGGTTACCCCACGTTACACCACGCCCACGGGTGTTAGCGTGTTCCCCGCGAAGAGTCTGGATATGAAAAATTCAATGAAGCTTCCGTGGTAAAAAAAAAAAGCATCCAAACCTTTTGATTGGTTGTCAGGCGAAAGGCGCAGGGGTTTCTTCTGTGTATCTTTTACATGCACTGAATTTGACCCGTGTAAGCCGATGCCGTGGCCATTACTCTTCCCTGAGATAATGTACTGATAACAGCACTGTTGAGGTATGAGGATGAACAGGCCTGCGTGTGTGTTTCTGTCTCAGTAAGAATGATGCAGAAAGAGTTAGAGAGATATGGAGAGAGTGAGAAAGTGGGACAACAGCAAGAGTGCTAGAGAGAGAGAGAGAAAGAGTTAAAGAGTCATACAAAAAGACAGAGAGAGAGACGTACAGAGAGAAAGAGAGAGAGACAGTAAAAGAGTCATACAAAAAGTCAGAGAGACAGACATACAGACCGAGAGAAAGAGACAGAAACAGTAAAAGAGACATACAAAAGACAGAGAGACAGACATACAGAAAGAAAGAGAGCGAGGGACAGTAAAAGAGACATACAAAAAGTCAGAGAGACAGACATACAGACCGAGAGAGAAACAGTAAAAGAGACATACAAAAAGACAGAGAGACCGACATACAGAGAGAAAGAGAGACAGTAAAAAAGACACACAAAAGACAGAGAGACTGACATACAGACCGAGAGAAAGCGAGAGAAACAGTGGAAGAGACATACAAAAAGAGTCCGCGAAACAGTAAAAGAGACATGTAAAAAGACAAAGAGACAGACATACAGACCGAGAGAACGAGAAACAGTAAAAGAGACATACAAAAAGAGTCCGCAAAAGACACACGAATAGAGAGAAAGAGACACAGAGGGATTGGGCTAAAAAGCAAGGGTGGAGACTGTCCTAACCATGCGGCAGCCCAGTCTGTGTACAGGCCCTCTCCCAGTGTTCTCACATGGCCATGCACTTTAACTACCTCAGGATACCAGGACTGTGTACGATTCCTATAGGCACCGTGGGGAGAATAAATGCGTTGACCTGCAGATTTAAAGGTGACCCTTGTCGAGAGAGACGATACTCCTGCTGCTCCCGCAGCCTCTCCTTACTCCCCGTTAAGCTAATAAACCAGGCATTAGCCAGTCCCATTAATTCAGAGCTCAAAAATGGAAATGCATTTGTGGGAACCGTGCCGTTCACGCTCGAAAGCCCCGAATCGCTTTTCATTTGTAGAGAAGGACTGTGGGAACGAGCGATGGGCACGTTTTGGCGACAGACTGACACGCCGGTCGGCGGTCTGTAAAATCGGGTGGGAACTCGGTGTTTCCTTGGCGAGCAGAAACCCGACGGGAGTAGGGGTGAAGCGATGGCATTTAAAACGTCACTCGGCTGGCGTCAAAGGTAGGTGTCTAAATCTATATTTACCTTGAAATAGAGTGTGTGGGCGGAGGCGGAGATGGGCCGGGAAGTGCACTGCACAACGAGAAGCCGCGAGTGAAAGTTGATGGCTTATTTCCTCTGAACCCCCCCCCCCTCCCCTCCCCGTACCCCAGCAGGCTACGCTGGATGTGATGGTCTGTGCTCAATCCCCCGTGAACATCTGTCTTTAGGGCTCATGACTGAAATCGTCATCCGGAGCTCCCACACATCACATCGGTTTAGGTTTTCCCCCCTTTACAACCAGTGGGTCTGTGTTAAAGGCACAAAAATGATGGCCTCCGAGGGGGTTCGGATTAGTCCGTGGTAAACCGGAGTCCAGGCGATATATCAGCGAGTGCACCTGGTAGGCACATGTTGCCTCGCGTCCCCCCCCCCCCTCCTCGTTTAACGTGAGTGCATTTCATCACTGTCTCCCCCTATAGATTGTACATAAAGAGGTGGGAGTTTTTACAGTAGTCCTCGAAGGCACAACCTCAAGCAATTTGTTTTCCAGTCCCCTGGACCTTTTAGGCCACACTGATATTCAAGACAATTAGGGCAATTTTCATAATCATTATTCAGAGGTCACAAGGGATCATTGTGGTAACAGTAAGCGTGCTGCAGGAGCAAGGTTGCGTGATTGGTTCAGGGTCCGCTTGGTGAGTGTGCTATTTACTTAGATTGCTTAAGATACACCATTAGGCTGTGAAATACTCTCTCTACCCAGGCCCTCCTTGTCACTCCTTACAGTAAATGAAACCTGAAGCCACATCCGATCTCATCTGAACATCACTTAAGACTCCATTAACTTATTTTAGTATGATTACCTTCTGAGGCAGGTCTGAAAGAAGGAAATAGAACTTAATGAGCAATATATTAGGGCTGTTTAGTCCAGAGTACAGAGGAGCCCTCTTCATTCTACATGGATCGCAACATTGACATATAATAATCCTCAAAAATGCAAACATCAACCCAATGCATATATTCGTAATCAGCAAAGCTGAGCAGGTAGAATAACATACTGCTACTCAGAAAAATGCAAGTGTGAATACGCATTATCACAAAATGGACCTGTATAGCTAAATGCGCTAACAATGGTAACTCCCATGTATCCCCCCTGGGACCGGTAGAGATAACATCATCCTGACTGGGAAACAGAGTGTCTCCGTCTTCTACGACTCCGGTTTCACTGAGCTTCATACCAGGATAAAAATCTGTATCCACGCTGCCAAATTGACTGAACACTGTCCCGCCCCAACGCCTCGTCACACCGGAGAAGAAGAACCCAATGACTGCCTGTTAATAGTTTGTGAGTGGAGCTTCTTATCTCCAACTCGCCACTCCAATAACCTATCACAAAAGGCAACCCTGCAATGTCCAAGTGTATCCGTACAGTATAAAAGCCCCCACTTGCAGTTTTTACGAAAAAAATGATGATTGATAGGCGATGTCTAGACCGGCCATGGCGGAATGACAGCTTGAGGATGCTCAGGTTTAGACTTCACCTGAACGTTTGCGCCACATAGTACAAGACAAGGCAACCAGTTCACAAGCCGATTACAAGGAGAGGCCACAGGTTTCAAATGATTGAATGAAAGTGACACTTCAATCAATCTCCTAGTTGCCAGCACTTGGAACTGTCTGTGTAATTGTCACTGTGTTGTGAGGTTTGAGGTTTTTAGATGGTGCCTCAGCAGGACCATCTCTTCGGAAAACATGTCAATGCAACTTTTCCTCCTTCCATCATTCAGCTGTGCAATGAGAAGAAGGTTACGTATTCTGAAATGGAGTTGATCAGCGGAGACTAAATTGACATGATCAGCTGAGACCCAAGCAATGATTAATCAAGCAACACCGGACACAATACCACACAATAAGCACTTAGCTACTCACCAGAGGGCAATTCTGACGCAAACACTAATACTTGTCCGAGAAGTTTCTGTTCAGATACCGCTGCCGAAGGCCGACACAGGCTGCTAATTTATATATTTACAACTCAGGACATCCACGTTGAGTGGAGAGTTACTCAGCTACCGTGCAAACCTCTTACGAAATCAATGTATTGAAGCAGCCTAAGCTGCTCTTTTGCGGCACCAAGCTAAGCACCAGTGTCTTCATCAAAGCCTTGTGGTTGCCCCGAGCTGACGCGGGTCTGGGAAGCACAATGGCACAGCCGATTATGGTGATAGGATTGTCAACAGGGGCTTCCTAGTCTTATCACACTGTAGCAAACACAGGACGTCAGCTGAGTGAACGCGCCAGATGCTGTCAGTCTTTGGAAATGCATTAGCAGGTAATTATTTTCTCAGAAGTGCATGGACACATACTCAGAAATAATGTATGGTGCTGCTAATGATGATACGGGATATATTGACACCAAAAAATCGTAGATCGCATTGACGCAAATGAAACCTGCATCGTGTACATATCGTATTGTTTTTACTAGAACTCTCTCTGACTCAGTGTATCTGCACTGCCGGTCCAGCCACTACCAGAAGCATATGTTTGGTGTCTAGTTATTGAAAGAGATTGGATGTGTCAAGTCAAGTCACAAGCATTTTTTGCTCAAGTACTATATTGTATGTGTATTTGTATGGAACCCGGAACAGAAAGTATTAAAGGATATCTCGACATACCTCAGTAATTTCGATCTCTTACGTAGTAATTAAATATTGAGTCTTTGTTAGAAGACAGGTTAATCCGGAGGAAGCCACTGTTGTCAGCCTGTGTAGACACCATGCAGGCTACAATTTATTGCTGGATACTTTCAGTTAAAGGGATGGAACACTTTGCTTTCACTGGTGAGGAGGGACATGAAAAGAGAAAAGATGAAAGGTCTACAGAGGCTGAACAAATGACTATCTGCCTGTAAATGAAGCGGAGGGGGGGGGGACATGATTTAGAGGCTTCTGTTCATTCCATCGGGCAGGGAGGCTGGTGGTAGCTATTATGGTTTAACATTTAGCCCTCTTGGACAATAATGTGGGAACACATAATGCTCCAGTACTCTTGTAACTGATTATCAGACACTACACGAGCACTGTATATGATGCTTTAGCATTCGGTAATCACCAAAGTATCAGTCACCTTTGTTGCAGTCAGGCCCATAACCAGGGTATGAGTTTAAGTGAGACAGTCCCTATGTGTGCCTGCTGCTTCCGCCACAATGCAACAGTCTGTGTTTCCCCTGTTTGTTCTCTTTGTTTATTCCCATGTTTATTCCCCCTGTTTATTCCCCCTGTAAACAAATGGCTCAGATCTATATTATAGCTTTTAAGCGGTGTCTATTACACTAACATTAAAAGTAATAGTGAACAAACTGGGTCAATCAAGCTGACTTACTCATTTCCTTTTCAAATAAAGCTACGCAGCTAGCTGTCTCAAAATATATGCTGTGCTTAAATAACATCGGGCAAGCAAGTTATTGGTAAGTAAATGAAGACCAACATTGCACAACAAATCTGAATTGACAAGTTTAAAATGAAGTGCAGAATAATGTGGTTAATGCATGCCTTCTATGTGTTTTCGGATGTTGATCAGAAAAATATATAATTTTAGCATCACAAGACAAAATCACCTGGTTTTTACATGTTAAACAAACTTTAAGTAAGCGTTGGTAATCAACTGAAAATCTAGGTGGTCAATAATAGCTGGAAGACAATGATGCTAAATCAAGCAAGCAATGATGATAAATCAAGATGAAATGGCGATCCAATTATTTGGCTGTCAATAACATAAGATAGCTAGCGAGTGCTACGCAACCCTAAACCAAAGCTAATCCTCCAAAATGAGTGTAACCACACAACTATTTAGCCACAGTTGATATAGACTTAAATCATAGTTCTGTGACATTTTTTAATTAGTAAAAGTAAAATATATATTCTTTAAAATGTCCAAGCTTTTGGAAAGGAGAAAAAGTCACAATGACAAGTTTGCAGGGCTCTTAAACAAACCCATGACCGAGCACACAACAGGAGCTGAACCTAATGCAGTTTTACAGTAGCTGTGTTGCGTTCGTGTAATTAGAGTTGATGTCGCTGTGCTTTTCCCCCTGGCTTGCCCTCCAGATTTGAGATAGCATGTCAGATCTCCAACCATCCAATTCTTCGAAGCTGATAAAGAGATCAATAAGAGACTGCATCGTGCTCAGGAGCTCTGATTCTTAACCCCTTTCATCAAAGTCCAGATTTATTTTTTGCCTTTGACGGAAGCAAACTGTAAGTCTGTCTCATCCATACAATCTTTCATATACTGAACAGTATAAAAAGAACGAGCCCTATTACCAAGCCTTAGTTTTCTTTGTAGCCTATAATGAGGTTTTACAGAATGGTATATCAAACCATTTTGTTTTGAGTCCTAATTTCCATCTGTATATATTCTGTATATGGTAATATTATTAAATATCAATAAACTTTTAACAAATTATTTGTTGATACTGAATTACGTGTAAAGTTTAAGATTAGGATAAACTTTAAGGCTAGGGATAGGATTAATAGATTGTTAGTAGATCAGTACATCATTTGCAGAACATCTACAGAAACACTTTTGGGACTCTTAAAATAAAGCGTTTCCAAACATTGCAGTGATGTCATGTCCTATGATCTTAGTGTGCGCTGATCAAAACAATTAAGGGAACACTAAAATCACACATCGGGACTCCATGAACTAAATATATACAAGATCAAAATCTTTCCTCCTAGGTAACCGGCTCTATACCGGTAGCTAGCAGCAATGCTCCAGTCTGCTCTCAATTCACAATGTTATATAGGCAGATACATATATATATGTTAGCCAATCCACAAACAGCCTTGTAATACTGGTCAAATCACTGAGAACAGAAAACATACCTATATGCTTATTCCAAAAGGATCTCCTTCCGTTTGGTCCGTGCCCCTCAGGGCTTACAATGCCCTTTCACATGTACTTCTTCTATTCGCACAAATGTCCCAAAGCTAAGAGAGGGGATATGATCGAGGGTGTAGGGCAGGGCTCTTTGAAAACACTTCAGCAGGACCAAAGCATCTCTGCTTTTAGTTTCTACCTGGTAGTTTATTGAAGCAGAAGTGTTTGGCCCTCCAGGAGCGGACTTGAATAGCCCCGGTGTCGGGACTAATTAGACCCTCCAGTGGCCACTTCCAATCTGCAAGTCTGCAACAAAGCTGGCTTCATGAGCAAAGTGGAATCCCAGAAGTAACCATGTTATTTATGAGTTTGCTTCACACAAAATGATAGGGAGGCGCATTTTATTACATGATTCATGCACGTTCATGTCTGATTTCAAGACATGACATACGATTTGAAATACCTAAAATATTAAATCCTTAAACTGTTGCCATCGTCACGCATGCAGAATTAACATACTCCCTGACTTAAGACAATGGCCTAAAGGGTTGTTTGGGATTCACACATTCTGTGCTCTCATTCAAAGGAAGTACTCTCTGCTACATGATTCATGGATATCTACCTGTCAAAAGTGAAACATTTTCAATCTATTTAGCACCCACATCCTTACCCAATGGGAAACAGGAAAGTGCTGAATTTGAATGTTCTACTCACTGAATCACTGAATAATACCATACCACTTCTTTTGTTTCCCCACTTTGGATTGACTTACAAGCTTACGTAACAACAAATATGTTGTTTCTCAAATCTGATTGGAAAGCTATACATCCAGTGTGGTACACAGAACAGTAGGTAGGTATCTGAAGACATAACATGGCCCTCTTGCTGTGCAGCTGCTTATTAAAACATGAAAAAGGGTTCGATCCAAAACTATATTTTAATCAATGAATGTGCCAGAGGTGCAGCGGTCTCTAATCGCAGGTCTGTGAAGGCAGGGACTCAGCCTGGTCCTGATTACAGGTTAGCAAGCGGCTACAAACGATGGTCACTTGTCCTTATACACTATCCCATATGTAGTGTACAAATTATTACCAGGGCACCTTGCCTAATCAAGGATATGAGGGTAAACCATGGGTGGAATCTTTTCCATAGAAAATACGGGATTTATTAAACATAAACCTTTGCTAGATTTTTTTTATATTTTGACGCACAGTCACATTTTCATTGTAAAGTCAGGCAACATTTCTCGACAGGATACGTGTCATACTTTGTCTACGTCTGTGCATTTGTTATGATAACAACTCATATAGTTCGGAAATGTGTGAGATTAGAGGCATGTGTGAAACCATTTTGTTTTATATTATAACACATTTTCCTTTCAGCTGTAGGCTAGACATTTCTGATCTGTGGCTTCTCTCTTTCAACTTTGGCAAAAAAAAAAGAAGCCACAGTTACCTTTATATTTTATATAGTTTGCTTTAGTTTTTTTCGGTGTGCATTTTGTTCTGCAGTTTTAGACATTTTAAGAGCAAGTTAATAAACATGAATTTATTAGATCTCAATTTTTGTAAACAAATTCTCAGCACCCATTGGCGAAGAGGTATAAAGGGGAGGAACCTATGGCTTCTTTCTCTAATAACAAATAGGTGAGGCAAGAGAGAAAATAATAAGAAATTCTGAATCTTTCCGAAAAAGGTCTCTACAGTTGCTTACTTTTTGGAAGTGAATGTATTTTGCAGACATATTATTGATGGTATTACATTTGAAAATTTGTTTCATGGACATTTTAATTGTGGCATTACAACAGGAAAACATGACAAAAATGGTTTGTCTGTCATCTACTGCACAAGTACTGAGGCAGGGGAAATGTTGATCTTTTGTTTTTGAAAGATTTCACATACAGCAAATTTCAGACACATATCTTTTCCCAAAACCAATCTTATGGGATAGATTTTTTCTAGGATTAGAAATCTACTTTTGAAAGGAAAACAAAGAGAATTTATGCCATTCCACCGCAAATCCGAATGCAATACACATTCAGGTTTTTGGCAACAGGCAATTTTCACAAGGGAGCTCGCTCGTTTTGGCACCTCACAACCCTGGATGAGCCAACTGATGCCTGCTGTTTTGGGTGCAATCTTCTGCAAAATGATCGCTTTCCTACACTTTCCATACACCATCTGACAACAAACAGGTTGAAAGCAAGTCAGGTTTCTTTATAGATTCCCTAAAACTATAAGAAAACGAGAATCACCATTCCAAACCAGGTTCAAATATATAAACCGTAAAGGCTTTTACTGTTTTAACTTGCAGATGATATGTGACGCATAAAAGAAGCTGCTGAATGATTGGTAAGACGGCTAGGGGATAGGGATTATGCAGAACTCAGACAATCTCCAGAACCGTAGTGTGTAACACTTTCCCTTAATTTGACACTTATTACTATTTAACTGCAATGTAAATACGTATGAACGACTGTGATAACTATTTAATATCTGTATAGGTTTTTACACTATACTGTAGAATGTGTAATTAACCAACATTTCTGTTTGTTTGAAAGATTCTAATATGATTTTGCTTAGCAGTTACATATTAATACATGTCATCTTATGGGAAAGCATTACCCAGAAATGTTAATTATCACAACTTACAGTATTGCATGCATACATTTGTGTCATTTGGTATCCTGACACAGCATGGGTGCTGAACCCAGATCCCCGATGTTGCAGGTGCTGTGATCTACTAAGTTATTGTTAAGTTTTGTAACATCTGGAACATCTGTTCCAGTAATAAGTCAATTTTAACTGTTGCATTTTCAAATTGTCCTGTCATGTACTTCTGTATTCCCCACAGGCTTCGAAGTGATGATTTCCACCATACATGGTTAACTGAGGGCTTTGGAAAATGCAAATAGGAAAGCCTGAGATTAATATTGATCAACACTGATATTCTACTGGTGTGCTAATGACACTCTTGTTTGATCAATCAATGTTTTTCCTACGTAGACAAGTAGAATTCTTGAATAGTTTCTACACAATATTGATAAATGAGGCCCCTGGGGGTTTGCTACCACTGGAGAAGCCGTACCAGGATGAGGAGATTTGCCGCATCACTAATATCTCATTATCATGGATGGGCAAATTACTTTTCCACAATTCCGCCCTGTAACGCCCTTTCCAGCTCATTTGAATACATTTAAATATGCGTTGTGTGCCGGTTGAGGTTGGCAATGTGTTAATTTGATATATGGAGTGATGCGACAGGTTAAAGATGTTCCTGCAAATACCCGCACCGCTTTTTCTCTCTATGGGTGAGTAAATCGGGAAGAGGTGTGACCTCTCTCGGCGCTGTGGCCTCAGTGACTACCGCAGCCCTAATCAACAATGTCACGCCTTTGCAAAGCTCACACTCCGTCCTCCGCCCAGACTGTGTGAAGCAAAGGCGGTGCAGTGCGCGGACGGGCGCGTTGTGTCCCCACTGTACCACGGCGGTTGGGCCAGGTTATAATTGATCGCTGATCAAACAGCTGACCTGGTTTGCGCTGCGCCGCGTTTGGTTTTTTCTTTTCGAGATTTAATACGACGCCATTTATTTTGCAAATGAAAAGAGGGGCAACACGGCACAGATGGCGCTTTATGGAGGATGATTCCTCTGCAGACGTTATTTGAATGCTTATTCAATGTTAAATGAAATAAGTGTTCCGGGAGAGGTGGCTGGGACGAAGAGGGAAGCAGGAGATTGTTTCTCGGAAATGCGCTTTGCATGCTGATCAGACACCAAGAGCTGGCACACGAAGGCAACCACCGCTCCCCCCACCACTCCTCACACCCCCACCATACTCACACACAAAATAAGATGGTCAAGACCGTTCTGATTATGTCAGTGTCTGTTTTGTTCCTGTTACATTGATGGGTGTCCCAAGCTCTTTTATTTGGCTGAGTGAGCAGCCACATTTAGAATTATTAAATCTTGTCTCTGCCCCCCAGAGAGCCCAAATGAGATTGTATGTGCTAATACACCATATGATGTAGCGGACCATTGAGACGGAGCTGTGTTGTAGGTCATTGTGATTTAGTCTGACTGTGTTGTACAAGACATTGTGTACATCCCAAACTGCACCCTCTGCCCACAGGGCTCCACTTAAAAGTAAAGCACTAGGTACTTTAGGAAGCAGGGATGCTAGTGTTCCATTCATTCATTTTAAAGCTATGAATGTATTGTTTTCCCTCTGGGTAATGAATTATGGATATGCCTGTGTATGTATGTATGCCACCTGCGTTACCGCGGGACAGGTGACATTTTTTTTGCATCAAAATAGAGATTTGGTATTTACAAAATGATACCGATAAATAAAACAATCTTTTGAAAATGGAAACTTTGCAAAGTTACACCCCTTCACCCATGTTTGACCTTTCAAAAAAAAATGGGGTAAAGATGTTCCTTTCCCCACGAGAAAAACATTTCCCTAAATATCACTTCGGTCAGCCCTAATGGGTTTCCTACCATTTAAAACCTTGGTGGGAAACAGTTTAAATCCTCTTCCTCTGGCAAATGAAATATTGACCAAGATTGATATCAACCAGGCACTATGACAGCACATTATGCCTGTGTGACTCGGAGTGACGAAATTGGCACGCATGCACAGGAAAATCCATTTCGCTAACCCATATCAAATCTAAGAATCCACTAGGGAACGACATATGATGCACATTTTTGGGTTTCCTGTTCCCTTGTTTTTGTTTGTAATCGAACAAATAGATGTGGATTGAGTTCTGTATGTTGTTTTATACATGAGTACATCGACAAAAAAATAGGTAAATACAATCAATACAAGCATTCCCTCACCTTTCACCATTCAATCAACTCCTGTTAGTTCCAAATGAAACCGTCAAGCAGTTCTGTATCTAATGACAATGAGTTGTAGATGGAACCTTTTTAATATAATTTTGCTTTAGTGGCAAAATGGTTCCATTCATCTGGTCATTATTAGTGTTCTCTGATTACAAACAGCCCTATTTAATTATCATTCCTTTTATATTGGGAAAGGCATTGTTGGATTCCAAGCGCACATCTTATTACTTTTACCCGGTTTTTGATTGATAGACGTTACAGAAGCACAATCATCCCATCTCATCCTTAATGATCATTCCATCTCTATAATGTGGATTTCAAAAATGTTTCAGTGCCAAGGGCATCTATGTTGAATATTTGTACTTTTCAAATAGTTTCTGGAATCGATTGGAGTTGATAACACAAGATCAGTTCAAAACGTGTGAGGCTAAAAATTGCAACATTGGTTGATGGACCACTTTGGCAAACAAATAGGCTTGCTAACTAATTGACTAGCCAAAGATGATGTCAATATGACTAGTCTGCGAGCTTACTTTCAGGGAAACCGGATAAAAACTGTAGTTAGGATAAACAAATATTGTTGGATTTGCTTCTACAAATCTGTGGTATTGGTGATACATGTAGTTAGACAAACAAATGTAACATACTATTTGTATAGTAAAAAAAAATGCCTATAAAAATGTATTTCTGTTGCTTTTACTCTGATGAAGCATGCTAGCTGGTAGACAATGACACATGTAATTATTACACCATTAGTATTTGAAGGACATATAAAATCAATGACTGATCAATTAAACTATTTCACTGCATACTTTTGAAGACACAACCGTTTAAGACAGTTTTTCTTTAACAAAAAATGTTTAGTTCTAGCTAGGCTCTTCAAGAGGTGATATTTTAAAATAGTTACAATACTTATTCCACAAACAGTTGAAAACACAAAAGAGAGGTTTATGTCTTCAGTGGGAGCCCCTTAGCAGGCAAATATAACATTCTGCAATTTGTTTTAAAACAGGCAATACAGTGCCTCATTTTTTAAACAGCTTCCATTAACACAGATTTACCACGGCCGCCACAAAAAGCGCTTGGGAACCCAATATACACTATAATGTTCCTGAAAAGAGTATCATTTGGGAGGCATGCATTCTTGTTAGTGAGAATGCATCACATTTACTGACATGGCTTGACTCCCACATTGAATACTGAAATAAGAAATGTACTGGATACATGCCCTGCATTAGATATTAAAAGTGCATTTAACATAATGATAGGTGTAGCTAGATTAGAATTTACAATGAATTAGCACCATGTTTTAGCTTTGCATCTGAGGGTTCTTTTTTGTTGAAACTGAAATACACGCCCCATTCAACAAGACCAAAACAATGTACTTGTGCAAATATTTATAATGCTTATGAATATTTAGCCCAAAACCACGCCCTTTCATGAGCTTATGAAGTGCTCTTTTACGTGTGTGTCCTTACATCTCCAAATAGAATAGGAGGAGGATATGAATGACAGGGTAATTCAAACCTTGTAGCTTCCCACATGTCTGAAAATATCGTACGGGTATCAAACACATGGAAAAACTGAGAAATGTTAATATTTGATGCGTCTAATTAAAAATATCTGAATATAATTGCTCGTTATGACTAAAACCCTTCTTTCTATTGAGTTATCGGCCCTATTGAAAGCACAAATTAGAACCATCCGGCTTTGAATTGCGATTAGACATCCTGCATTTACAGCTTTGAACTCCCAGCGAACTCTGTATTTACATATTCTATTTATAAAATGGTACATCATAATCAAATCAAGATGCTTATTTGGGTCTGCATGAACAAATAATGCTGTGTTATTGAAAATAAAAACGTATGCTGAATCTAAGATTTTACAATTGGAAAATGCGAAATAACGACAACAACACAATACTTCCGGCATTGTAATGAAGGTGACCTAATGATTTCCAGGGGCTAATACCTGGTAGCAATTTGTGGGGTATACCCTTTCTGCTGGGCAATGACAGTATTACAACTGTAGAAAACAATCAGTTGTTCATGACAGGATGAGCCTTATTGCAGATTCCAGACAATAAAAAAAACATCATTCATTCTCTGAGGAGTTTATGTCTGTCGTTAAATGTATCGCGGTCCATATTCCGGTACTTAACGTTCGGTACGTTAAAACGTGCTTTTCAAACATGTGAATACGAATCATCAGTCCTGTAGTATATCAACCCGACTGACTTCAGTAGGTACACGTGTCAAATAGAGAAACTGGAATACCTGATCCCGACACAGCCGCGTTACCATGTAACTACTGCTGCTACGGCTGTCATTGGTGTGTTAATTACATAGCTACAGAGACTCTGAAACGCCAGGGCACACACATCCACTGGCATTGTCCCACGGCAGATGCCGATGGGATGATTCAAATGGGGCACAGAGGCAGTGTCATGGGGAGTAACCGAATGACTAAATCGTAAAGTGTCATGGGGAGTAACAGTGTCATGGGGAGTAACCGAATGACTAAATCGTAAAGCCATGGTGCTTTTTTGCTCTTCAGTTGTTATGGTCCTGTAGAGCGAGGTGAATTCTACACGCGCTATTAAATGACCCTTAAGACAAAGCCGGTGCACGTCCATGGTATGCTTGCTTCAATAAGCGACCTCATGTCTCATGACCTCGCCGTAAAATTAAAGCACTTGATTGGCAAATGTGAGCAAATCTGTGTGTCTTTGTGTGTGCGTGCGTGTGTGTGTGCGTGCCTATGTGTGTGTGCGCTTGCATGTGTGACATGTGTTTGCAACGTGTCTCTGGTTTAGCAGAGTGAGATTGCCCTTTAATATATTGTTAGATTAGATGCACAGGGGTTCTGGTGAGGGGAGGACATTTCACTGTAATGTCTGTATTGGAGTAAATGGAATGTTACCAAATGCTTGGAAACCGTGTGGGCGGTGTGTTACACGCCATTCCATTCATTCCTCTGTAGCCAACGACTACAAGCCAATTAAAACAGTATTTCATTTAGAGGGCTCCTTGCCCTGAAATAAGTCGATGGGAAGAAAAAACCCTCATCTAAGATTTGGCCTTTTAAACATGATTGAGAGAAACATCAGAAATTGGTGAAATCAACACGTTCTCCCAAATGCTAAATATTTTGCCATATGTATGATTAGTCTTTAATGATGTCAGTCACCCTTGTTGAAAGAAATGATTCCCCATGATGTCATTGGTCTCCCCCCCCCCACACGTATCTATATTCTTCAGCCAATCATTTGACTGTAATAATTCTGCTCACGAATCTAACCGAACCATGTCCTCTTTCCTACTGAATATTTATTAGGTGATGCAGTCTACTTTCTTCTCCCTCCAGGCCAGACAATTTGGACTCCATCAATATGTATTCCCAAGGACTTCTAAAAAAGGCACTTCAAAGGAACCTCATCACAGATTCCTTTTGTCTTTTCTGCTGGTCTCACAGCCCACACAGCCCCTCTACTCTCTCTTGACGTATATCAATAAAGAATTCCTCATAGGGTTTGCATGTGATGTCTTACTCAAAATAATCTCCTAGCGGTGCATTGGAAGAAAGGACAACAGCTTGACAAACCTCGACTACATCCTTTTCAACGTGGAACACCGATACAGTCAGAGAGCATCCGTTGCCAACCACCACAATCGCCATGGCAGTGGAGGAAATGAGGGGATATATGTAGCTACTGACCTAAAAACTATTTGGTGTCAAAGAAAAGTCACGGCCATCCGCGGCACCATCATTAGTCATTAGTGGCATGCACTCACAGGGAGATTTCATATGGAGATTTAGATTTTCTATTTCCGAGCATTCAATTACTGCTCCTGTTAGACAGACTGAGAACTAGGCCACGGCAATCTCACAGATGTGACATGCATCGGTATTTCACCGGAAGGTAAAAAGGTAACACAGTTCGCCGAGGAAAGGTAAACAAACACCGGAGAGGAATGAACATCAACGACGCCACTTCCTTTCGTCGTCGCGGCTTCAAACCGACCCCCCCGGAAAAAAAAGTATTTGAGCACCCTCGGAAACTCGGGACGGCGTGATGAACCCAAGGTCATCCGGCTTCATTAGAACCTCAGAGGTTAATAATGCATCAGTGAGCAGAACGTCTGATTGATTGCATTGCAGACTGGGAAGTGTTCCCATCCTGTCTCCACCCGAGCTCCCGGGCCACAGCCTAGGGGACACCGCCTCCTCACCACAACACCTGCAACCCTGCCCCGAGCTGAGCAGGAGACGCATAATATGGTCATCATTTCTCCTTTGCAGAGGAGCAGGAGGCTCTCTGGATATCTTCCAGGGGCCAAGGAAGGACATTATGGGTTTTCAGATTTTCCTCCTCCTGCCTTTGCTTGGGGTTCCATTCCAACAAGCTGATAATCCATTTTGGTGCAGGGCTGCCACTTATAGTGAAATTCTGAAAGTGCAGAGAGAGGACAAACACTCGACATGGCGGTCTGGGGTTGTTTGTGTACATGTCCACACCCGAGCAAGGCGATATTGCTAGCTTGCAAAATCTGTGAATTAAAGTGGATGAAAGGAGTGAATAGGTTCACCATTAGCGACTGACTGTCAGTGACAGATCCATTATGAGCTGAAGTCTAGACATGAAACAGACAGAGGTTTTCAGCCACATGCCGCGATGTGATTTGCTGTCTGTGAAGGAGGAGGGAACTACAGGAATGCAGACAGACACACCAGGGACTTAAAGTCATTACAAAGCTGTGTCAAAATGTCAGAGAAATGGTGAAAAAACAAGAGTCAAAACATTTTATTGGGAAAAGAACATGTTACCACAAACTGTACCTAATATTGTTGATGATTAAATCGTCATAATAACTTAATGTGATGTCACTGCACTGAGTCTTGTCACAGCGACACGCTGATTGTACCAAATGCAAAGAAGCATATTTTACAGATTTAGCAGTAAAATAAAAATATGAGTTTACCTGAAGTGTCTGTTAATATTCTAACTACACTATTTATTGTGAGAAAGGAGTCCGATAGGAGAAAGGAGTTGATATCTAACAAATGGGACTAAGAAATAACTATAAAAAGCTAAATGTTCAGTAAAACCTCAGCGGTGAGCGTCAGAAAATATATAAAAAAGCCACAGGATTGAGAGAGAATTTTTTTACCATCATATATCCATTCAATGTGATGAAAAGTATTACAGTTAGACCATTGTATATCAGAATTCACTCTAAGACAGATTATACCACTCCCCTTATCACTCCTGAAAGCCATAGCATTCTTCCTGTCAGTGCTCAGTTCGACAAATGAGTAAGAGCTGCGCTCTCACAGCCTGTTTGTCATCGCAACCATGACGAGATCAGGAGATCTGATTGGAGGCAACTATCAATCTGCCCTGGCTCACTACCTCATGTTAAAAAGACCAAAAATAAGGATCTCCGGTGTTCAACACAAAGCTTATGTGATTTCGTTTTGGCATTGCGGTTTCCCCACGTTGGTAGATTTTGCTCAAATATCATAGGTTTCATTGTGTCCCCGTGATCGTAAGGAGAATGAAAAAGCAGCCGTATCCGCCTCGACAATGACATTCTGTAACATGCCGCACCGCGTATGTATAAAGGGTTGACAGAAAGCTGCGATGCTCTGCCCAGTGGGAGCCATTTTGTGGAACCCAACTTCTGGTAACGTCAAAAGGAGTCCCTGGTCGCACACTGTTTCCTGTAATGGCACGGAAGGAGATACCGTGGCCCTGAAGTAGGTCATTGAAAATGACATTAACAGATGTTCGTGAGGCGATGTGGTAGGAAACCTGCCCACCAATTTTTACTGGCCAGATGATCTCTTGCACGGCCCCCAGTGATCAAAGGACTACGGAGAAGCGCTCCCCAAAGCGTTATTACTCTTCGCGTTTCTTTCTAGAAGACACAAAGGAAGGAATGTGGGAAAGACGTGTTTGCCATCTCGCTGGCGTATGAGCTCTTTATGAATTTCCCCCCAGAACAGGTAATAAATGGGCCTCGCTTGTCGCCATTAACGGTCTGACCTTGAGCGGGATGGGCCGGGTTCAGACCAAATCCAAAAAAGGCTGAAGAACGTGTTGAAAGAATTGACAGGATGACGGTAATGAAAATCGTCCATCACATCGTTCTTTTCCGAAGGAAGTCTCCGGTTTTGGTGATCGGGACTACGACTGGCTCGGTGTATTGTGTTCCTTTTAAGAAAAAACATATAGGTGAATGAATGCTACATGCTGTGGTAAATGCTGTAGCTGGTCGGACCATGCCTAAAATATTTAAAGAAGTTATGGTCCCCTGATCCTCTGTATTCTGGAGGTTTATACTTCAGCAACTTTTTTCCAATTACTTCCTGTCCAGTGTCTAGAGTTGGCGCACAATAGAGGGGAGTGAATGCTACAGCATACGGTACACACTATACCCTAACAGTTATATAATATAATTGGTGCCTCTGAACGTAGACAGGTAGTTTCCAAATAGACTGACAAGTTGAGCGTGGAGGTGGGTTTTTAAGCACTTCAATTGGTGGCCGATCAGTTACAGTACTTACTGCCATTGTTAGGGTTTAACGAGACATCCTTTTTACATTGCACAATGGCTGCCTGGTGAGGTGAGGTGATTCAGTGAACAAGTCCAGACTCCAACAGGCGCCACAGGTACTTTAAAGCAATTGAAAAAGTGTAAGGGATAGGCTGAGTCATTAGGCTGCTTTTTCACTTTGCTGTCAACTCACTCTTGTTGATATCTTCAGAAGGCAACACAAAAGGTTGGCAGGCTCTGGGATTAAAATAGCTGCCACCTTCTTTCTTAAAGTGGAATAATTGTGAACAGTGGCGGTGGGGAAGACGCCTAGATCAAATGATTAACATCCTCCAGTCTGCAGCTCAAGGCCTGGGATTAGTGTGACAGAGAAGATGAAAAGCTAGTACGCTATGGTCTGAGATTTTTAATATTCCGTTTCCCACCTGCTCAAACTCGACTAAGACTGTATTTTATTAACACATCTCAGTTAGGGGTGGTGAAGAGCAGTATGGAGATGATCTAATCCATTTTGTGTGTTTCTGCCTTGAGTGTTGCATGAACATTTCGACCCGGATCGATGCACTTTAGAATTCTGGCTAGGTCTCAACTGCAGTTCCTGTGTCGGTGTGTGTGTGTGTGTGTGTGTGTAAAGGGGGTTAAAGTATCTAGATTGCTGGGGAACTGTCAAGGGGATTGTTTGGTTTATCTTTAGCAATAAGGGAATATTGTTTTTTTTCAGATAAGATTTTTCCCATCTATACCATTGGCAACAAGATATATATAATATACATAAAATCTAAATCTTTACTGTACATTGTGTAATTCAAAAGACAACAAAAAAAATGAAACAACAGTCAATGGAAACCAAAACAATTCAGGGCTGGATTCAAACCCTGAAAGTAAAAAATTATATCAATGACTGTTTCAACTTTCCATGAATTTCATCACGGCAAATCATAATGTGACTCCATTCTTGCCACCCTTTTGAATTCTGTTTCTGGTCAGAATTATGCACACCAGTAGCCTGCTGTAGGTCAATGTGTAGGGCTCTGACAGTGATCCTCCTGTTCCTCCGCCCACAAAGGAGTAGAAACCGGTCCTGCTGCTGGGTTGATGCCCTTCTCGATGGCCCTGTCCAGATCTCCTTTTGTAACTGCTCGTCTCCCGGTATCTTCTCCGTGCTTCTCCTCAGTCAGGAAATATAAAGAGAAAGCAATTGTCTGTGGTCCCCACCTGCAAAACCATTCCCTTTTTCAGGGTAGTCTTGCTGTGGCCTCTCCAGCACCCAGGTGACATTGATTCACAATCGCTTATGCTTCCTAACTGATATCTCCGCAGTCTAATTGACTCGTCGTGATGCCGTGATGACTACTCTCGTTCCCTTAATATTTTTGGAGCGGAGTATATACACATCAATCTATATATTTTTGCTGACATTACACCTGCGATGTATATTTAATGATGTTGTGACATGAAAGAAATGCATAGCTGGTAGGAATTCAAAATCCTATTGACTGTGCCGCAAAAAGTATTGATGTGAATTAGAACCCGGCTGTGTGGAGAACGAGGTTTGTTGGGCTGGTCATAGTGGTGCTGCACTCGTAACCATTAGGCTGTGTATGAATTATGACTGCAGTACAACACCCCAGGACGGCTCAGAGACGACATTTTCTGATTTCTCTGCATACTGCAAGCCTTGTTAAATATGTAACACAAAGAGCCCCTCTTAATTATGCATCAAAGTAATTGTTCGTCAGTGGAAAACATTGCATCCATTGTTCGGAATCAGAGCATGGTTGCTAAAAGAACCCAACAGATACCCCCTCCCCCCTCCTCCCATCCAAGGAAAAAACCCTCCCCCCAACCCCAAATGCATTGCAACATTGACATGGATCATTGGCAACCTTACAGGATGTCTGTCAGCACATGAACATCCCACAGAGAACTGTGGGTGAAGTAAAAACCCACTTCTGACACATTTTCTTTTCACAAAGTGCTAATACCGACACCATGGAAAGTGCTACAACTTTCACAAACGTGAGATCCAGTGAACTCTAATGCAATAATTGCCGGATTTTCAGTTCAATATAAGGATATGTAAGGAAAAGGAAAACATTTGAATCCAATTATATAAACACATTCTAGATGACTTATCCTCTACAAAATAGGAATCCAGCCACAGAGAACACATTAAAAAAGTATATAACACCTTTCGGAAGACAACGGGCTTCCTCTCACTCATGAGACAGATGTTTGTGAGGACATACTGCACCGTCCAGAGCCATTCACCGTCCTTCCGCGGGTAATTGTGTGAAGGCTTGGTGAGCCCGGTTCTGCCGAGGCCCGGTCCTGCAGATGGCGAGAGCAGTGGGAATCCTGGCAGCTGCCTATAACAGCCTAGAGCAGGTGCCTCCTTCAACAACACCACGCAACGGGAAAAAACACACCAGTCTGGAGGATTAATGCCGCAAACTAGAATCTGATGGAATAGGCTAGAATGGACGTGTTTCGCCTGTAGATTTCACTTTCCCCAACAATGGCTCCTGTCCGTTAAATACCTCCCGTGTCAATTACCAGGCTGGGGGTCCCACCTCTCCTCGCTCTTTCCCTCCTTGGAATGTGCAGCACGCCACATTCCTAATGGTTATGAATTGAAGACATGGACATTTTTGAATGGCACAACAGTGCATAAAAGAACAGCCCCTGCCTGTAAGAAAACCCTGTGCAATAGCAGAGATTCCCGATTTTTAGACATTTGTGCTTCTTATTTTTCATTTGCTGGGTTAGAATTGCCTTATTCCCACAACGAAACAAAATTACGTCAGACCTGGTTTTCTACCCTTCACCAGCGTAAACACGATGACCGCCCTTCTTTTTGAATGCCGGAGTTTTTTGACAGTATGCCAGACCATCTTAATATGGCATGGTTGAACATCTGTACTTCCCATAAAGTATATCAGTACCAGTTCCACGGCGTCACACTTTTACAGGGCTTGAAATGAGAGGAAAAATGTCCTGTCTGTTTATTGGAAGGAAAAAATGTCCTGTCTGCTGATCCTGTCTGAAATCAGCAGCCTGACATTATAACATTTCTTATCTACACAAAAAATCTTTATCAAGTAGCCTCTTAGTTGTATTTCAGACAGGAACTGTCTTGTTACACATGTTACAATAAATTACAACAAACATATGCTTGGGATAAGAACACGACAAGTTTTTGAATGCTCCTAATTACCCGAAGATTCTGAGAGAAAACAACAAATGAGCATGGAAGTGCCAGTGTAGAACAGAACCATTCTATTACATCTGATCAGAGCTACCTACTGTCTATGCGAGGGAAAAGGGCCAGTGTAGAACAGAACCATTCTATTACATCTGATCAGAGCTACCTACTGTCTATGCGAGGGAAAAGGGCCAGTGTAGAACA
>JACXGK010007675.1:0-24513 GCA_016801125.1 Novumbra hubbsi
TCTCTATCCTCTCTCCATGTCCTTTCTCTCCCCAAACCTTTTCTACATCCTCTCTCCATGTCCTCTCTCCCCCCAAACCTTTTCTACATCCTCTCTCCATGTCCTCTTGCTCTCTCAACCTTTTCTACATCACACTAGCTAAAGGTAACGATAGGAGGAATCCATTTTTTAAAGCAGTTTAAATGTTTCCTGTTGTCTCCAAGTGGCGCAGCGTTCTTAGTCATTCTTTCATAGCACTGAGAGGACCATCCCAGTCTACCTTTCAGGTCTTGACAGTGCCACAAGTTGACAGTTAGCTGGGTAGCCCCATGGGTGACGCAGGTTGGCCAGCATTGCTAGGTGAGGGGAAAGCATTGTCAACAGGGATCTCCCTCTGGCGTGGTTGTCATGTGAGTGAACCTGCCCTCACACGGGCTGACCCACATGACTTCCTGGTTGTTGTGGTTAAATGCCTAAGCCATGACCTTCAACATCCGAATCCATTGGGACTAGTTGCTATGCAACAGGACCATAGACCCAAGTGAATATGACAGAACTTGGGAAAGGCAAATGCTTGATTACACAATTAGACCTAGTGATATAAAAGGTGCCGTGTCGCCAGTGCAACAGCCCCGCTCGGCCTATCTATGCATGAGGACGGAGAGTGTTTTTGGTCCTTACAGTTCTGGTTCTGTGTGACCGGTGTTTGTGTGTTACTAACCTGCAGGGAGGCAGTGGTGGGACATACCGTCAGTGGGGGTTTAGGTTACCCCCTGAAGGAGGCAGCTCGGGGTCATCCCTTGGCGGGACACCTCTCCAGCAACCTTGTGGCCCCCTTGAGCGGATGAGACTTCTGAGGGGAGGAGAGGAAGGGAAGACCCCCGGAGTACAGGACCCCTGGTCCGACCTTCAAATCCTCCCCCCCCCCTCCACGGCCTGGTTTAGCTAGACCCGACACAATGTGTTCCTAATCAGCAGAAACACAAACAACACCTTTATTACGGAGAAACTGGGCACCCACACACACACACACCCCACACACACAGCCAAACTCAGACACACACACAGACACAGTTATACTCCAATAGTGTTAAACAATAAAAGATGTGAATTACCACTGAGAAATGACCGTATTACCATCCTGTCTAAGTCCCAAATAAAAGCCCCCGATCTCTCTTCCTCCCATCTCCCTCCATCTCTCCATCCCTCTCTCCGGCAAAACAAACAAAGGGATTAGGGATTGGTGGAGGGTTAATAGGAGACAGGTGAGCACTGTTGACTGTAGAGGTGCCGCAGATTAAACGAGCAGGCCTCACTCCTTCACACCCCTTCCTAGAAGCAGCTAATGTTTCTTTTGAAGAAATAATCCGGTTTGGGTGCTTAATGCCACTCTCCAATTAAAGGCCTTTACTGAGACTTGTCCGGTATTACCTCAGTCAGCTACCTCTGAGGGAGAGGGTCAACAGCCTCTTGAGTGACAGTGGGGTTTTGGAAATACACGACAGTCTGCAATGGAGTTGACTCCAAACAACAAATTAGCCACTCCATTCACTTGGAATGATACACAGTAATAAAGAGAAACGGTACTTTCATTAACCAAAAATTTTTGGGGCAAGGCAAGTTTGTTTGTATAGCACATTTCATACACAGGGGCAATTTATAATGTCTAACAATCCACACCATACACAATGCTCCCTCTGTTGAAAATGAGTAAAGGGCTATTATGGTCACATTAACTGACCCTGTCAAATTAACTTGCATTCAGTATAATTTCTTAATTAAAGTGTCAGGCCACAGGAGGAACAGGGTAAATAAATACACTGGGTGAACATTGCTGTGGCACGTTTCAGTCAATCTCATAGTCTATAGCACAGTCTCCATCAGGTAACCCTGGTTGTTCAGTTTCCTCTCAGACCTAAGAAAACGGGTCCTTGACACAGACTAAGAGCATCCAATTAGTGCCTGTCTGTAGGGTTAAAGAATAATTAGGAGAAACAAAAAAATACAGCCAAGAATTGTTTAAACTAAACTAATTTAATTGAAACTAATTTAGTTGTTTATCACAATTTAGGTATGTTGAAAAAAAATGCAATGCAGTACTTTTTATTGTGCGTTAAATGAACTCTGAATACTGAAAGTAGAACAACTAAGCTAAAAAGGAACACATATACATAGAGTAGCTTGGAACTTGTTTTTGAAATTTTAAGGCTTTCTCCCGTTGGTAAACCCTTGGCTGAAAACAGAGTCCCAAGCCCACAGCCTCAAGTCTAGACAGACCAATACTGTCTATTTTCGCCATACACACTGCCCCCTGGTGGTAATGATGGTAAACAGCGATTCCATGTGAGTGACACAGATCACAGCCTGATAATCCGTGGGCTTTGTTTGGTTTGTAGGTCTTTTGTTATTCAAAACATCTGCTGCTTAGTTGGATAGATACCTAAACACACACAAAACTGGAGCATGCAGAGATGCTCCCTGATAGGATGAATAGGAAAAAAGTACAGGTCTGTCTTTGTGGTGTTGATGGAGTGATAAATAGGGTAGTTGAGAGTATGGGAAACAGGTAAACCTGTTTTTCTCCATATAGAACAAATAGTCTCCTCTGAAGGCCAACGCACTGGGACACCTAACAGGTGTCACCTCAAACGCCCCCATCCACGTTACTGTGGAAGCAATATTTATCCCCAAAGTTAATACAGACCTTTTCCAACCAAAGTACACCTGCCTGTCACACTATTTTACCCTCCCTGTCCGTTCCTTCAAGTGTATGTATATGTGTGTGTGTGTGTGTGTGTGTAAGCCAGATGAACAGGAAGAATCAACCCCCATGTTGTAGTGAGTTGAACGAGGAGTCAAACGCTCCATTTCACCTCTGCATCTCTCCCAGTGGGAGACATAAGCACACCCATGTGAACACACACACACACACAGTCACACACTCTCTCTGAAATGGTGGCATTCTGTCTCTCAGGTCAACCGTTGCCCCCACGAGACATAAAGAGTGGGGGGGTTGTGGTGTGCCTCTCGCCCCAAACTGAAGCGAAACCTTGTTATCTTTTCCCGCCCTCTCTGTATGTTTCGGACGCTTCGCCTTCTCTGGAAAACTCACATCAGCAGATCTCAGACCAAAAGATACGAACGTAAATAGCTCCCGTCTGAAAAGCAGAGAATCACCTCCGTCTAGACATATTTGAACAAAAGGTAGTTGTGTGGGGAACATCAGAAAAACAGCTAAACTAGGCGTTAGCTGTTGTTGACCCGTAGTCCTGTGTCTAGCGCTATCCCCGTCGTAGGGTTGGAGAGTGGTCAGTGGCCGTACATAACTGCTCAAAACTGGGAGGTCAAAGGTCAAAATGAAACTGACCAGAAGTTGCCACAGTACAACAAATATTTAGTATTGCAACTTGTTCAGTGGGGTCCAGGTTTTACTAATAAACTCCCCTTGGGTGGGAAGAATGTCCAGTTCTCCCGTCCCACGCTTACATGACCTGCAGTTCCCCTGACTTGGAATACTACAGATTTTCATCAAAGTCTAGACATTAACAATGTAGGATATTAGCCTCGCACCAAATCCAGCTCTGAGATTTACGAAGATAAACCCGGGCCTTCAACACCTGCTTCAAAAAGCCTATCGTGACGGAGCAGGAAGCGAGCGGCCCTCTCCACCTTTGCGTTCTGGCCTCACTTTCCCGATCGACGAGCTCACTCAAAGGCGAGGATCGTTTCATAATAGGCCCGGGGAGGCGTGCGTTTGTATGGACACATCAAAGCCCTGCACACGCACACAGAGGAACACGCCCGGAATAAAAGGGTTGCGAGAAAATAAACACGTCCCTTTGTTCTTGTGGCGGAGGCCCGTCTCTGCCCTGATTAGAGCAGGAGAGGAGGAAACAGAAAGAGAGTGTGAGAGAGGAGGCCCAGATCTAACAGGTCCTCACTCCGCTGTTCCACTTCTGGACCCCCGTCAGGACGGCACTGGAAAAGCCCTTTCAGGAGGGTCCGGGATGCCGAGAGAGGCGGAAAGTGTCCGTCGCCGCTCCTCGGACAAGCGGGGTTCGGCCCGGCGGGGGGGGGACGGATGTTGGCACGACAGGGCTATTCGCTGATTAGACGTTCCAGGATACAGTGATGGACCGTGCCCTGGTGGGCTGCCTCATTATTGGTCGTCCATCTTGAAAAAAGCAACACATCCTTCCTGAAAAACACGCCAGGGGATCCCACTGACACCGCTTTTTACGTCCACTAGGAGCCACGGTGAAAAAGACACGGTGGCAGGTATCGGATAAAGAAAGTCTGACACACTGTCGCTAAATGTGGGTTTGAAAAGCAAAACATGGCATTGAGCACCTGGAATCGAGCGCATGCTAGAATATTCCAACGGGCTCTGAAACACGTTTTGTCTTCCAAGCTCTGCATTTGAAGTGATATGCCCTTTTTTTTTTTTTCAGCAGTCAAAATGTCTGTCTGTGACCTCTAACCTCTGAACCTCTGAACCCCTCCCTGCTCTTGAGCCCCATGAAAACTAGCTGCGTGGATCCCAGGAAGCGTGTACTGATTAGACATGTTCTGCCTTCATAGAATAATATATCATAATAAATGCAGGGGCATAATGATTGTACTGTGCGCTGAATATATAGATAGTAGCAGAACCCAGACTTCTCACTGGTTAAACCGCTTCCTGAATGTGTGCATGGGGATGATAAAAGACTTGTGTCTTTGTGTGGTGCCTGGGATCACATCCGACCGCTGTAAATCAGACACAGGTGGGTCTCCTTCCTGCTGCCCGAATGCCTTCCAGCCAACCCCCCAGGCCACATAGACCCCCCCCCCACCCCCATCATTTTCTGCCCCCCCCCGCAACCCTCCTCTCTATTTCTGGTGTCAAACCCCAACCTACTAACTGCTATTAGGGTTAACGCTATTGGACAATACAATAGAAATGGAGTGACGAGACGGTGAATCAACGCGCGGAGAGTACCGTTGGTCGTCATCAGTAATTACGAGATGCTCAGGGTCCTTCTACATACCAACAGAGCTTTGGTACTCCTTGTGTAAGTGTTACGGCAGCGCTGCTCCCCACTTACTCCTCGGAATGTCAAATGATGGAAACGTGTGTGTGTGTGAGCGTATGTGTGTGTGTATGTCTGCAGACATCTGATCGGAGAGAGGACCCTCTGTTCCCGGGGTGTTTTCTCAAGGCCGAAGCCTTGGTCTGCCACATAGCTGTCATCGTGGGATTTCTCCAACCAAGAACTAGCGAGGCCGGAGAGGACGAGCGTTTAAACCGCCAGGATCTGTTAGTGGCTTATATTTAAAACCCTGTGGGCCTGGTGCCGTAGTGTGTTGTAAAGGCAATATTTTGACAGTGTTGTGCACACATTTTGACAGGCAAAGGGGTATTTAAAGAGAGCAGCAGTTAATTGGCTTTCCCTGAATGCCTGGAGAGAACACATCTACAGGGACGTGCTCTGAGAATAGAATTCATATCAGAACAACAAACTGCTGGGCTGAAGTAGGAGCGATTGTTGAGGAAAACCACCATGAGAATTGGATGGATCTCGGCAGTCACTCGCACTCACCCCCTCTCACCCGTACTCACACGCATGCACGGACACACTCTTTTCACAGTACTCCAGGGTCTTAGGTTATGTCTAAGGAGAAGAACACCTGTATCTCTTTCCCTATCAGACCTCTGTCACAGTCTGACCTCTATCTATGTGGACAGAAGTATTGACACACAGCATGTTCCTCGTATCTGGGAACAACCTACACCCCCTCCTGTTCCCCCACCCCATCCACCCCTCCTCCATCACCACTAACCCAGCCCGAGGCCATAGCCCTCCTGGGAACCAAGCATCCTCAACCAGCGCCCTATCAGATTGTTGACATACAGAGATACACTTGCAATGAAAATATTTTCTTTCTCTGAACACTGACATCGGCCTCCGTACTCTCTTCCCTTTGGGAGAGCTTCTGTGTGTGTGGTGCGTGTGTGTGTGTGTGTGTGAGTGTGCATGCGTGTGCATGTGTGAATGTGTGTGTCTCACAATCCTAGAAAACTGGATACTAACAGGTGCACTAATTGTCCTCTATGAAAGATTTTGACAAGGAGAGGGTTAGGCACAGATCATTTGAGGCTCTGACACAAATCATATGAGGGTTAGATACAGGTACTATGAGGCTCAGACACATAACATATGAGGCTCAGACACAGATCGTATAAGGGTCAGACACATAACATATGAGGCTCAGACACAGATCGTATAAGGGTCAGACACATAACATATGAGGTTCAGACACAGATTGTATAAGGGTCAGACACATGATATATGAGGGTCAGACACAGATCATATGAGGCTAAGATACATATCATATGAGGCTCAGACACAGATCATATCAGAGTCAGGCAAAGATCAGATGAGGGTCAGACACAGATCATATAAGGGGTTTGATACAGATCAGATAAGGGTCAGACACTGATCATATGATGCTCAGACACATGGTTAACTAAGAATCAGCCACAGGGTCAGTTGAGGGTCAGACAATGGGTCAGTTCAGGGTCAGACACAGGGTCAGTTGAGGGTCAGACACAGTGTCAAATGAGGGTCAGACACAGTGTCAAATGACGGTCAGCCACAAGGTCAACTGAGGGTCAGACTCAGGGTCAGGTTCTTAAGAGAATGAAGCTAGACGAGAGGGCTCATGCATGGTTCAACTTATTGACCAACCAGAACTGAAATGACTGCCTGTCACCTACTAGTCCTGTGATGGTAAAGTGATGCACCTGCTACAGCAGAATGATTGATGACTCCTAACACGTCTTCATTTCTGGCCAACATGGATGTTGGATGTTCTCTTTAAGACCACTCAATCATGGTTGACCTCAGTGTCTCCTCCACACACACAAATACCACTGGCTGTCAGGGGAAGTTTCCTTCGACAAGAAAAAACATATTGCATTCCTACTGAGCAGCACGGGGAACTGCCCTGCCCACGTTCAGGCCATACCCAGACCCTACATTCCGGGTCTTTCCGCTGTCCCAGTACTATAGGAGGGAAGCTCCTGCACAGCCCACTCAAAGTGTCTATCAATGACGGTGACCTTCAATCACAGACGGTAAACATCGGAGCCTCATCTTGGTCGAAGGCAGTTAGGACTGCAGCCCCATGTTGAAGCAAAGCTGTGGACTTTTACTGTACCACAGTGAGAAACCGGTGTCCTTACAGGTGTCCAGTAACATGTACAGTGGGGAGAACAAGTATTTGATACCCTGCCGTTTTTGCTGGTTTTCCTACTTACAAAGCATGTAGAGGTCTGTCATTTTTATCATAGGTACACTTGAACTGTAAGAGACGGAATCTATAACAAGAATCCAGAAAATCACGTTGTATGATTTTTGAGTAATTAATTTGCATTTTATTGCATGAAAAAGCATTTGATCACCTACCAACCAGTAACAATTCCGGCTCTCACAGACCTGTTAGGTTGTCTTTAAGAAGCCCTCCTGTTTTCGACTCATTACCTATATTAACTGCACCTGTTTGAACTCGTAACCTGTAGAAAAGACACATGTCCACACACTCAATCAAACAGACTCCAACTTCTCCACAATGGCCAGACCAGACAGCTGTGTAAGGACATCAGGGATAAAATTGTAGAGCTGCACAAGGCTGGCATGGGGTACAGGACAATAGGGCAAGCAGCTTGGTGAGAAGGCAGCAACTGTTGGCGATGAAGGACAATCACCCTCGGTCTGGGGTTTCATGCAAGATCTCACCTCGTGGGGCATCAATGACCATGAGGAAGGTGAGGGATCAGCCCAGAACTACACGGCAGGACCTGGTCAATGACCTGAAGAGAGCTGGGACCACAATCTCAAAGAAAACCATTAGTAACACACTACGCCGTCATAGATTAAAATCCTGCAGCACACGCAAGGTCCCCCTCCTCAAGCCAGCGCATGTCCAGGCCCGTCAGAAGTTTGCCAATGACCATCTGGATGATCCAGAGGAGGAATAGGAGAAGGTCATATGGACTGACGAGACAAAAATAAAGCTTTTCGGTCTAAACTCCACTTGCCGTGTTTGGAGGAAGAAGAAGGATGAGTACAACCCCAAGAACACCATCCCAACCATGAAGGATGGAGGTGGAAACAACATTGTTTGGGAATGCTTTTCTGCAAAGGACGACTGCACCGCATTGGGGGGAGGATGGATGCGGCCATGTATCGCGAGATCTTGGCCAACAACCTCCATCCCTCAGTAAGAGCATTGAAGATGGGTCGTGGCTGGGTCTTCCAGCATGACAACGACCTGAATCACACAGCCAGGGCAACTAAGGAGTGGCTCCGTAAAAGCATCTCAAGGTCCTGGAGTGGCCTAGCCAGTCTCCAGACCTGTACCCAATTGAAAATATTTGGAGGGAGCTGAAAGTCCGTATTGCCCAGCGACAGCCCTGAAACCTGAAGGATCTGGAGAAGGTCTGTATAGAGGAGTGGGCCAAAATCCCTGCTGCAGTGTGTGCAAAGAACTACAGGAAACGTATGATCTCTAATTCCAAACAAAGGTTTCTCTACCAAATATTAGGTTCTGCTTTTCTGATGTATCAAATACTAATGTCATGCAATAAAGTGCAAATTAATTACTTAAAAATCATACAATGTGATTTTCTGGATTTTTGTTTTAGATTCCGTTTCTCACAATTCAAGTGTACTATGATAAAAATGACAGACCTCTACATGCTTTGTAAGTAGGAAGACCTGCAAAATCGGCAGTGTATCCAATACTTGTTCTCCCCACTGTATGTATTTACAATGGAAAATTGCTTTGAATGTCAAAATTCACTCCATTGTTCTAATTCATCGGGTAAGCTGGCATCTTACGGGGGACATACATACATTGGCAGTCTTATGCATCTCTCTTTCTGGTGTTTCATGCACACTTTGGGCTTTACAAAAAAAACTTTTGATAGATTTTTATGATAACAGTTAATCCCATCTGATGAAAAATAGTGCTGCAGGTATGATTCAAAGTTGTTTAGGGCTATTTGTACTTGACGGGTGAGATAATGCTATAAATATATCCCTGTCAGCCATATTGTCAGCCAGGTTGCCCACGGAAGCCCGCTTCAAACGGACAATGCTAATCAAATAAACAATCAGTTGTTTTGAATGATAGCAATGCAAATCCAGTGAATGACGAGGCGATTTGAATGATAGCAATGCAAATCCAATGAACAACCAGGCAGCTATCTGTTCAGGGCTAGGAATGGCTAGCTGGTTAAGTACGTTTTTTAGAAAGCTATATATCTATAGATAAGCAGACAGTTAACCTCCATTAGTATTATCCATTTTGGCAGATTTTTGGCTCTGTTTCACTTGTCATCCTGTTCGCCTGTCTTCTGGTAGGCAACCAACAGCCTGGGGCAGAATCTGTAGGTAAAGAAATTAGTAATACCAGCGCAAACGTGCTAAAACAAAGACTTCAGGTCAAAGTTCTGTTATAATTCCCAAACACTACCCCAAAGGAACTGAACGAAACCAATCACTTACGGAGGACCCCCAAAGACCACAGCAGACGTATGCATCTGTGGAACTGTCTGATTATTTTTTACCCGGCACGGGAAGGACCCCTCTGATAATAAACGGGTGTAGGGTGATGACAGATCTCGTTAACCCTGTTTTCCAATGAGACGAGTGCAAGAGCCAAGAGATGTTCCTGGGGGTTGAGGTGAACGTGTGCTCAGAAGACTCCCCTACGTTTGGCCCTGACCTTTAAAAACCCAGTGGAGATCACACACCTAAACATACACACTGCATAGACCACCCTCAAATGACCCTTCCACGAGAAGACGGTCGAAAATACATTTCTAAACTCTGATCTTTTGATTTAATAATTCAAAACATCTGCATACATTGTAGTATGACACTATGGATTTCAATATGTATTGAATGCAAAGCGGGTAATAATAATCTTAGATTTAAGCTTTATTGGAAAAACCAGCAAACTGCAGTGCTCCAATTGTCACAGGGGCCCTAAAACACAACGTCTCGTAAGAAAAGCCCTTTGGGTCATCACAAGTCTACCTTCATTTACTTCAGGCAGTTACATTAACACTTCAAGTCATGGTCAGATGACAACCACAGACAGCCTTCTGAAGAAAGCAAGTGGTAATCAACTCAGAGAATGTCAGACTGGTCTGCCGTGGGTCTGACTGTGTTGCCTGAGATGGAAAGTGAAGGACATATCAAATCTTCCGTGCCATTCTACCGACAACATAAACGGCTGCCACCCTGCAGAGCACAATAACAACACATGTTGGTCATAGGGGTCAAAGAAGGCCCAAAGGAGGCCCAAAGAAGGCCCAAAGCAGGCTCAAATAAGGCCCAAAGAAGGCCCAAAGAAGGCTCAAAGGAGGACCAAAGGAGGCCCAAAGAAGGCCCAAAGAAGGCCCAAAGGAGGCCCAAAGAAGGCCCAAAGAAGGAATTACATGAAAATAGATATAGGATGGCAAGAAAAAATTTACCCGATCACTGAATGTAATGAGGTAAAGAGTAAATAAGAAACAAACGTATACGGCATCTCATTGGTAGTTGGTCTGTAGCCAGCAGTCTGATGAGTCTCCGTGTAGGAAATGGACTGATTCTCTCTTCCATGCTTTAAACCAACTTCCTGTTAAGCCTAAGTCCTTTGAAGTTTGTTTCTAGGTCGCCAAGGAGACGGGACGGACCGGCAACAAAAACAGGAAGTAGGGGGTGAGGCAGCAATCTGGCAGGATCAACTATTCATGTGCATGCCCTCAGACAAGTGGTTAGGAGTTGTCAATGAATGCCTCTCCCCCTTCCTGTCTTTCATTTGACGTGTTTCTGTTAATGGGACTGTGTCACATAAAACAAACATGGATCTGACTGGCATCTACATATTTTACAATTTTCTTGTTGCACACTTAAAGTGATACTTTGACGCCACTTCACAGATACCTAGCTGGTTATGATTTACTCCAGTTTACCCTCAATGCAAATGTAAAATATGCTGTAACGTCAATCAAGTAACAAAGCGAGATACCAGGTTTAAAGTTGGATTTATGTCTAGACTCATTGCTGTCTCCTGAACAATCTTTAGAATGTTCCTGAATTTTGTCTGGTTGAAGACCCATTACATTTTACAGAAACACAGCTTTCTGACACATTTCTCCCAGAGCACCCAGAGCCGGTGGCAGCAAAACAACCCCTAAACATCACTGACCCTTGTCCAGGTGTTCTTTTCTTTGAAGGTTTCATCTTGTTTTCTGTAAACACAGAGATGGTGTGCTTTACCAAAATGCAGTAATTTGGTTTCATCTGTCCACAAGATATTGTTCCAGAGGGATTGTGGCATGTTTACATGTGTTTTGGAAATTGCAGTCTGGCTAACTTATGTCTCTCTCTCTCTGCAGTGGGTCTCTAACCATTCAACCCTTTTCATGGAGCTGGTGACGGATGGTGAGAGTTGAACTTGTTGTACCACGTGTCTGAAGGTCAGTTTGTGTGTGTGTGGCAGTTGATCACAATTCCATTAATTCAGCAATTTTGTGTCTTAGCCACATCCAGGGAGGTTGGCTACACTGGCTGGATTGATTATGTTGCCTTTGTAATGAGCCTAATACATATTTTTGAACAGTGGCTGCAATGAAAGTGTAATGATTTAAAAATGCAATGATTTTGCACATAGATCCCAATCTTAATGTAAGCCCAATTGCCATTAACTTGGTTAAACTGTTGTGTTTGTGTTGTGTGCCTTTCGAACAGCAGCATCTGTTTCCTCTACATCAGACCTTTTTTCAGAACTGGTCTGGCGGGTGGCAGGACTGATGAGAGGTGATAAGGGTTGGGCTGTCTGTGTAGGTGCAGAAGTAGTCATGAAGATTCCCAAACAGCTAGTATTGAGGCCACTTATATACTTAGATATTATGCAGCGGATTCAGGTAGAAGGGCAGTTTTTCCTCATTGCTGTCTGTTGCAGGCAGCAAATTGTTTTTATTTTAGGACCTTAGAAAAATACTTGTGATGAGCATGGTTAGCATACCTTCTGTACTCCATTACTATAGCCTGTTGTACTTTATGTCAGCAGGTTGTTTATATTCTGCAGTTTATCTTGGTTATACTTACCTGTTGTGTTATATTTACACATTCTCAACTGTACTGGAGTCTAAGCGTACCTGTAATATTGTAATTCAGCTCTGTTTATTAGATAGACTGTATAGTTTGTGAGATACTCAATTAGCAATTGTAACATTTTCTTGATCTTAAAGTTTCACTCTGATTCATTATAGATATACAAAGCATTCATGGCCTAAGCCTGAAATAAAGTTTGGCCTGCTGTCTAACTTTGTACATTTACACCAAACACGTAGAGAGGACAGTACAGTTCTCGATAAACACTCTGAAGCAGGGGTGGGCAATTATTTTGGCTCAGGGCCACATCAGGATTTTGAAATGAAATGGAGGGCCACATTTGTTTTTGTACTTTGTTAATCATAATTGATTTGGAGGCCAGAAAAGGGCAAAAGTTAAAACATACATTACATATGTACAGTAGATCCCATATAAGGTGTAAATAGTTAAAATTCTGACTCAGATCTATAAGAATGGGCTGGTGAGTTGTTTTTTTAATACCCCCCAAAATAATTTTATTACATTCCGTGGGCCGGATGGGACAGCCTCGCGGGCCGCATTTGGCCCCCGGGCCGTAGTTTGCCCACCCCTGGTCTGAAGCGTCTGGGGCTATGTACTCGCTATGAGCTTATTAATGAGAAACCCCTCTGGCATGTGATGGGGATTCATCACCAATACATACATAGTTTGACAGTGGAATATTTGTCATATTGTAGCCAAGTAAAAGAACACTAATTTTAATGGCCAGCGTTGGACCATAGGCAGCTTCTATTTTTAATGTGTCTTCCAATAACAGGGATTAATCTGGAAATAGCGTCTTTTAATCTCTGCAGAATAACACAGAGATGTGGGCCGCAATATCAGGCCGATCAAATCAGAGCAGCGTGCGAGAAATTCGGATGAAGGAATTCAGGAGCAGATAAGTAAGAAAAGTTTTGGGGGGGGGGGGGGGACGAGTTGTAACTAGCCTACCGCGTAAAGAGCGCACAGAGAATCAATGAACGTGGTCTGAGTGAATTCCCTGTAGGTCTGGGGAAAGACACAGCTGCAAGCCGAACAAAAATAAGCTCTCCGCGAATAAGAATTCACGTCATAAGACGCACAGACTTAGGATCGCGCAGGCAGGCACACTGACACACAGGCACAAAGCTGGGCCATATTGTATATCTAGCATCGATAAACCCAGCTGGCATGTCTGTCTTCTTCAGGTCCACAGCCACACCAACACAAGGGCAGGGTAACTTGGAGAGCCGCGCTTTTTATCTGCCTCATTCTCTCCCTCAGGTCTGCCTGTCCTTGGGCTCCACATCAGACAAAACACTCACCCTTTTCAGCTTAAGGTTCCACAAACGTAACCAACCTGGGGACTGCTATCTCTACAAAATGCACCATGGCACACAGAGTACACAGTGTGTGTGCGCGTGTGTCTTTGTACTCGCACAACACTCAAGAGAGAGAGATGTGGGGCCCGGGAGTTCGTCACAACACTAGGGTCTGCTCTCACATGTCCCCAGACAAAGACCCCAACACCTGGAGGTCTAGAGGTCAGGGGTCAGTGCGGGAAGGGGGAAAGTGGGAATCTGTAGGTGTGTTTGTGTGTGTGTGTGTGTGGGTGTGTATGTCTGTGTGTAAAGGGGAGATCACAAAGACCTTTCTTTAGACCTAAAGAGAATATGAATGGGTTGGTGTGTGTCAGTGCATGCGCGTATGTGCATGTACCAGAGGGTGTGTGTGTTTGTGTCTGTGTGTAGGTGAGTGTAATATGCATGAGTAGAGGGGGACATGAATGGAATATATATATATATATGTGTGTGTATGTGTGTGTGTCCATAAAGCACAGGTGGGACTATTGTGATCCACTACTCCCCACTTCTACCTGTCAGCTACCTGAGCTTTGAAGTCTACCAAGCCCTTAACACCATCCCTGTGTGTGCGTGTATGTGTGTGTGGTGGGGGGATCAACATTCCATTGGCTCAGAACTTCACACACACAGAAAGAGGGATGGAGGGAGAGATGAGAAGGGAGGGAGAGAAAGAGGGGGAAAAAAGTGAGAAGAGAGTACATGTAAACACTTGTCCTATATCAAAGTAATGCCCTCCCATCTGGTCCACCCACATTTAAACATATCACTATTAAATCACTTTCTCTTCTGTATCAGATGCATCACAAAATAATGATATGTGTGCTATATTCTGTGCCAACTGCTCCACTCACATCTACGTCCAATGACACTGAATATATCACACATATCACTAAATCACTTCCTGTTGTTGCCTCATATTACTTCATTTCCAGTGAAATGACTCTATTCATTTGATGTTAGAGTATTCACTTGAAATGTGGCATCCGTGTATTTTCACGTCTCTCTCCATCCTCTTAACCTCCTAAAACAACCTATTCAACCCTGGCGATGAGAAGTTGGTCTTACTTTGATAAGCTAGTCCTTCATTATTGGGACTATTTTCTAAGGTGCTGTAAATATGCAACAGCCTATAGATGTGTCCGTCTCGTCTGCGTGTCTTTAATGAATACTCAGGCTGGACTTGTTTGTTGACAGACAACAGTTGGGTCGTGGGCCTCTGATCACACAAACACACCATTGCCATCATACTTTCACTTTCTTTCGGACAATAGGAAAATGTGCGGCAAGGTTCGCATTTTAAGAAAAAAAGACAAGCTCCATTCTGTATTCAATGGATCCAGTGAATGTCTGACGGCCGTGTGTTCTGGGATGAAGGTGTTTACCTCGGAAATCCAGCTCCTAACCGTAGCAGCATCCGTTTGGCTTTGAAATTACTTATTTGTGGCTTTCTTAGTCTAACACAGCCATTTGGCTCACCATACTGCCTTTGATAATAACCTATATGTAATCACGCACATTTCATCCGGCTGTTTCATCCGACCAGATCAGAGCGCTGTAAAGCATGGGGCATAGGTATGGTAAGGTAGGTAAGTAAGGTAGGTAAGTAAGGTAGGTAAGTAAGGTAGGTAAGTAAGGTAGGTAAGTAAGGTAGGTAAGTAAGGTAGGTACGTAAGGTAGGTAAGTAAGGTAGGTAAGTAAGGTAGGTAAGTAAGGTAGGTAAGTAAGGTAGGTAAGCAAGGTAGGTAAGCTGCTCTAATTCCAGTTGCTTTTTGTATTTGACCGTTGCACTTGGGAGGGTGGTTTTACGTTTCAGGTTAATTGGTGTGGAGACGTGTGTGTGTGTGTGTGTGTATTGAGCCCGCGTCCATGTAACCCAGGTGTGCTGCGGTGCTCCATCCCAGGCAGATACTGGGGAATGGCAGGAATTTCTCTCAGCCACTCCGGTCACAGTGCCCCAGACTCACACCCAGTCTCACTCTACACCCCTGCTTCAACACCACTGACAGACAGCCCCCAAAGAGCAGCCACCTGGCCTATCTCTCTCTCACACACACACACACACATGCAGGCGTGTTCATCCATTGGCTCATTTGGGCAACAGCAAGGCACACACGTACTCACAAGCATGCAAACACACATGCTTAGAAAGACACTCGCACACAATCGTGTGCACGGAGACACAATCACAAAATAACTCCAGACACTCGCGTATCATACGGAGGTATACTAGAACTTTAATACACACGCACGCGCACGCCTGCCCGTGCACACGCACACACAGTCAGCCCTTGGGAGCGCCGGGGAAACCCAGGGATCAGCAGAAACACTCTAGAGAAACAAGAGAATCTACCAGATGGAAGATAGAACTCAACAGCAGTCATAAGTGAGAGGGAGTGAGAGAGAGAGAGAGAAGGGGGAGTGAAGGATGGAGATATGGAGAGAGAGAATTGGGAGAGAGATAGAGGAGGGTGAGAGATAAAGGAGGGAGGGAGGGAGTGAGGGAGAGGAGGGATGAGGGGAAAGAGCTGATATGAGGAATATGAAGTGATAAAACGGAGGTAAACAGTGAGTAAGGGAATATGTTTCCATATGGGGCTGGGGACTGAAAGGTATTGAGACGTAGTCTTCTGGGTGTCAGCAGAGTGGAGTCAACCTGCCGTTCAGGTGTTAACACCACCTGAGTGTTCTGTCAACCCTCACTTCCTCTGCTCACCGCTCCCTGTCAATCACACACAGCCTCACAGACACCTCACAATGCATCGTGTGTGTGTGTGTGGGCGTGTGTGTGTGAACCTCCTAGAAATCATATTTACCAAACATAATGTGTTCACCCAACCTGTGTGTGTCAGTGGGACATATATCATTTCCCAGTATTTTTTGGAACTACTCGACTGCTTAATGTCCGCTTACCTCAACAGAAACATCAACTTAAGGATAAAGACGAGTAACTTGGCTTCAAGACAATTCCCCCACCTTTACCCCAACTCCCCTACCCCACCTCCCACCGCAACCACCGCGGGGCACAGCTTTCTCCTCCCCTTCTCTGTTCCTACACCTCGCCAGCCAAGACAAACAAGATGTCTGTGATAGACCCCCCCTTGTCTCCCACTGCAGCCCCTCACCTGGTGTAGTCAGCTCATTTTAGAAGGGGAGCTTCCTGAGCACAGAGACTCCGACTGATGAAAACAATCCATCCCCCGTGTCATACAAGATCCCTGCAATTGTTGACACTTACCAGTTGTTTTGGACTATTTGCATTTTTGTTGTAAGCATGCAAAGTACAAGATACAAAGTTGCGCGATAAATACAGAAAGGCCCATTAAATAATTACATAACTCGATAGGTTGGCGGCTGAGAGAAAATATGCACCCCATGAGAATTTGTCTGAGAGTTGGCAGAAATAGTATCATGGATTAACCTAAAACATTTCAAGTTCATAAGTCATTGTGAGCTAAATTGACTTTTTAAGTTTCCCAAAATGTCCAAGATGGAGGAGATTCATACCTCATGGTCTTTGAATCGGGTTTGTTCAGCATTTGAAGAGAACTACTTCTAAAGTTTAAAATCTCTAAGTCTGGGCAGCAGTACTTTCAGGCTGATGGCCACTTCCACAGTCATTTAAATTGCTCCAGTTACGACCTTTGTACAACTCTGCATGAATATTCTCACACAGAGGGAGGTATCAGAAAATGAAATCTTCTAATCAAAGGGCTGCTTCCTTTCTGCTAGCCCTACAACAGGGGTGGGCAAATATTTTGGCTTGGTTGGTTTTTTAATTCCCCCCAAAATAATTTTATTACATTCCGTGGGCCGGATGGAACAGCCTCGCGGGCCGCATTTGGCCCTCGGGCCGTAGTTTGCCCACCCCTGCCCTACAAGAAACTATTGATTTTATATGAGCATATGTAAAATTATACAAATGTGCTAGAAAAGCTAGCATTGCAACCAGACTTTCTGTTGGTGCCCAAGACATAACTATGTGAGACTACTTGGGCAGCAGATATGAGGGTTAAGTGAGAGTGCTTTAAACAGCGCCACTTATAGGTTGTGGTGTACTATTCTCCACTATAGTACTATGAATAGTACTATTCAAGTTACTCAAGGCCCCTGCCTATTACATGCCAAATAGATAAAGTTAAAACTCTATGCTTGATTTATTAGACCATGTCAAGCAGAACAAAATAATCAAAAAATAGCAGCTTCCCAGGCTTTGTCTGTGAACTATAATTATACAAGGCATATGTCTTAAATGGCCAGACAGTAATGACATGAACAAATATTCTATTGAGGCTTTTTAGACAGAAGGGAGAGAGTGGCTGTCACCTGAGAGGCCAATACCAGAAAGACCTTGTTAAGAGACAAGGGAACGTTGTCATTTCACAAACAGCGTGAACCAGCTTTAATAATCGTCCGAGCTGCTTTTCAAATCTTAGTTGTTGACCAGAAACATTGCTGTAATGTCAACCTCCAATCAGATAGCAGACCCATGCTGAAAATGGTCACCTCAGATCCTCCACCCACAGACGTGTGACGATGGGGGTTTGAGCGATGGTGGTTGTTCATAGCACGACATAATCCTTTCATACGGTTGATAAAAGTCATGGGGGTTTGGTCTGCCCCTACACGACCACAGCAGCCAGCAACCAAAGCTAGCACCAGGAGCACACCAAGACAGGAGACCGCCTCCTTAAGTGCACACGCACACAGCTGTGGACTGTCTCAGTCACTCCGTTGATCTCTGTTTCACTGAGAACGCCACTGTGGTCCTCTAAGAGGCCTCTGACTGCACACACTGACCTGCTATTGTTTCCCCAGGGCCATGGACCTCCCCACCACACTCACAGACAGCATACACATTAGGGCCAGTACTTCATTTTGGAATATTATTCGAAAGCAAGATGAAACTAAAAGATGTTGGTGGTGAACAGTGTTTAGAATGAAAGTGTGAAAAGGTTAGAGGTTAAAAGAGATGCAGACAATGAGAGTGAACAGGGAGATTTAACATTAAAAAAACCAATAGAGAACAGAAAGAGAACACAGAGACAACAGAGAGACAACAAAGAAAACACAGAGAGACAGAGAGAACACAGAGAGGCAATAGAGAGAACACAGGGAGAACACAGAGAGAAAACAGGGAGAACACAGAGAGACAACAGAGACAACACAGAGAGAACACAGAGAGACAGAGAGAACACAGAGAGGCAATAGAGAGAGCACAGGGAGAACACCGAGAGAAAACAGGGAGACAACAGAGACAACACAGAGAGAACACAGAGAGAACACAGAGGGAACACCGAGAGAACACAGAGAGACAAGAGAGAGAACACAGAGGGACAACAGAGAGAACACAGAGAGAAAACAAAAAGAACACAGAGAGAACACAGAGAAACAACAGGAAGAACACAGGGAGACAACAGGGAGAACACAGAGAGACAACAGAGAGACAACAGAGAGAACACAGAGAGATGACAAAGAGAACACAGGGAGAAAACCGAGAGAACACAGAGAAAACACGGAGAGAACACAAGGAGACAACAGGGAGTACACAGAGAGACAACAGAGAGAACACAGAGAGAAGACACAGAGACAACAAAGAGAACACAGAGAGACGACAGAGAGAACACAGAGAAAACATGAAGAGAACGCAAAGAGAACACAGAGAGAAACCAGAGAGACCACAGAGAGAACACAGAGACAACAGCGAGACAACAAAGAAAACACAGAGAGACAGAGAGAACACAGAGAGGCAATAGAGAGAACACAGGGAGAACACAGAGAGAAAACAGGGAGAACACAGAGAGACAACAGAGACAACACAGAGAGAACACAGAGAGAACACAGAGGGAACACAGAGAGAACACAGAGAGAAAAGAGAGAGAACACAGACAGACAACAGAGAGAACACAGAGAGACAACAGAAAGAACACAGAGAGAACACAGAGAAACAACAGGAAGAACACAGGGAGACAACAGGGAGAACACAGAGAGACAACAAGAGACAACAGAGAGAACACAGAGAGACGACAAAGAGAACACAGGGAGAAAACCGAGAGAACACAGAGAAAACACGGAGAGAACACAGAGAGAAACCAGAGAGAACACAGAGAGAACACAGAGAGAACACAGAGAGAAACCAGAGAGAACACAGAGAGACAACAGAGAGAACACAGAGAGACAACAGGGAGAACAGAGAGAGACAACAGAGAGAACACAGCGATAAAACAGGGGGAACACAGAGAGACAACAGAGAGAACACAGAGAGACGACAAAGAGAACACAGGGAGAAAACCGAGAGAACAAAGAGAAAACACGGAGAGAACACAAGGAGACAACAGGGAGTACACAGAGAGACAACAGAGAGAACACAGAGAGAAGACACAGAGACAACAGAGAGAACACAGAGAGACGACAGGGAGAACACAGGGAGAAAACCGAGAGAACACAGAGAAAACATGAAGAGAACGCAAAGAGAACACAGAGAGACAACAGAGAGAACACAGAGAGAAACCAGAGAGACCACAGAGAGAAACCAGAGAGAACACAGAGAGAACACAGAGAGACCACAGAGAGAAACCAGAGAGAACACAGAGAGACAACAGAGAGAACACAGAGAGACAACAGGGAGAACAGAGAGAGACCACAGAGAGAACACAGAGAGAAACCAGAGAGAACACAAAGGGAGCACAGAGAGACAACTGACCAAAAACAGAGGGTGAATGGAGAGAAATAGAACAAACAGACCAAATATGAGCGGGGGATGAAACGAGACATGGGGTGGCAGCACTTTCACCTCTCTGGTCTACATGACTGGGCCAGATGTTGAATATGGCTGTAGGGCTAAGAACGGGGGGATCGTGGTCTGTGCGGCCCTCTGGCCTGGTGTGTGTGTTTGTCAAAAGGGTGGGGGGGCACAGAGTCTGTCACTGAGATCACCACTGGCAGGGCTCTGACAAGCCCTCTCAAAACAAGTGTCGGGGGCAGGAAAAGAGAGAGGGAGAGAGGGTGAAAGAGATGGAAAACAAAAGATAGAAGAAAGAAACCGTGAGAAAGAAAAGAAAGGAGCAGATGAGAGGGAGGACAATGTCTTCATTAGATGCATATAGAGAACGAGGAGAAACTAGCTGCAGATAATCCCCTCCCTCCTGATGTGGTGAACAGACCGGGAGGAAGGGAGCTGTGAGGAGCACCGAGGAACACACACAGGATTAGACAGAATGGATTGAGGGAGAGATAGAGGGAGCGTCGACACACTCCTTCTCCGCTCCACAAGATGTTAGCTATCTCTCCATCATCGTCATGTCAACACTCAATAAGAAGGTTATGCCATGTTTATTCTTTCAATTACAGAGCTTTGGAAAACATCAACAAGCACTTATTACACACAGCCTCCAGGCTGGCTACTAATTGTGTGTGTGTGTGTGTGAGTGTGTGTGTGTGTGTGCACGTGTGTGTGTGTGTGTGTGTGTGCATCTCAATGAGAGTATGATAGAGTTACTCTGCAGAAGTCAGAGAGTTTGAATTGCAATGCCAATAAATCTCGTTGTCTGTGATTTTGCGCATCAATCACGTTCCACACAGTCCTATTTACATCCGCAGTTGGCAAAGAATGCTTGTACAGTTACCCAGCCTGAAACCACAAACAGTCATGAATACAACAATAAGGCACAGAAGCTAAGCTCCTGGGAGTGGCTAACAGAGTGCAAAAGTGATCCTGAGGAAAAGAACGTCCGTTTGCTTTTCACTTCCGATCGCTAGGACGCCGGGATGAAAACAGCGGCATGACCAGCTGAGAAATGGGCGGCGAGTGTCCCTCTCTTCAGAGTCTGGAGGGTCAACACCAGCTGGTGAAGAGAGGAGCGCGTGAGGGAGGAAGACGTGACGGGTTCTTCTGCCTGGTTGCCACCAGTGTCTTGTCTGTTGCCCCCCCCCGCACACATGCGTGTGGGAGGAGCCAGGAGGCAGCCAGGGGGAGGTAAGCATGTAGACTGAGAAGTCCTAGATGAAACACCTCGATCCTGTCTGGGTTGAGTCACTACTGATCCGGCCCCCTCTCGGGTTTTCCCTCGGTTATCTCCTCCTCTCCTTCCCACCTCCTGTCTGTCTGTGGTCATGCTCAGATAGGCATCTAGACAGAACACACACCAGCACAGCACATACCACGGGGAGTGTCTTTAGTTCAAACTGCCCTTACCAGGGTGTGTGTCTCTAGGTCAAACTGCACATACCACAGTGTGTGTCTCTAGTTTAAACTGCCCTTACCACAGTGTGTCTGTAGTTTAAACTGCCCTGACTACGGTGTGTGTCTCTAGTTTAAAGTGTACATACCACAGTGTGTCTGTAGTTGAAACCGCTTGTAAAGCTGTGTGGGTGAAATGCAGGTTCAATGCGCCCGTGCGTGAATCCATATGTGTGTGTGTGTGTGTGTAGAGCATAATGCGTGCTTCTCTGTAGTGTGATGCTGGCGATAAGGATGGTGGTGATGTGTGTGTCAGTGTGCCTGATTGTGTGTGTGTATGTGTGGTTGGGGGGGTGCGGGCCCAAAAGACAGGCTAACAACCTGCAGTCCTGTCGTCCGTTTCACCGTGGTAACAGCGCGCTGAACATCCCCCTGAGATACCCAGAATGCCTCCGTCTGGGATGGTCCAGCCAGATGATTCAGATATCCATAATCACTTATCTTGGTGTTACCTAACTTCAGTCTGAACTCTGTTTGTGTCAGCAGAACGGTCCCTTGTCTGAAACAGAGGTGTCAAATGACATTGGTGGATTCTTTGTAAAGTCTTTGTAGAGTCACAGACTAGGAAGGATGTCTGGGGCACTTGTCTTGGGTGGGGCAGCGAGGCAATGTTTTGATGACTATTGGCAGTCAACATGGCTTTCACTTCATAAAGACTTCATAAGGTTTTCACTTACATAAAGACGTAGACTTGTCTGAGGTAGACTGACAGGTTAGTTCAGTGTAGTGTCTGTTGCTAACTGGCTGTGTGTATAGTTCACTGTCTGTTGCTAACAGGCTGAGTGTATATTTTATTTTCAGTCGCTAACAGACTGAATGTATAGTTGAGTGTCTGTTGCCAACAGGCTGAATGTATAGTTCAGTGTCTCTTGCTAAAAGGCTGAGTGTATCCTTTAGTGTCTGTTGCTAGCAGACTGAATGTATACTTGAGTGAATGTTGCTAGCAGGCAGAATGCATTGTTAAGTGTTCGTTGCTAACAGGCTGAATGTATAGTTTAATGTATGTTGCTAACAGGCTGCGTATTTAGATCAGAGTCTGTGGCTAACAGGCTTGGGGTATATATTAGTGTCTGTTGCTAACAGGTTGGGTATATAGATTCACGTCTGTTCATGACAGGTGTATAGTTCAGTGTCTGTAACGACCTGGTAGAAGAGTTCTAGTGTGGTGTTGTGACGGCTCCATCAGCCAGGCCACACCAGCAGGTGTCTGTACTGACAGAGAGGAATGTGTCTGTGTCTAACAGGAAGCCTCTGGCCCAGATCCTGGTGGGGTGTGAACTGATGCCCAGCTTTAATACTGCTAGCTTCATTACTGGACTAAACAGCTGCCCAAAGCCAAGACATCCCCCCCACACACACATACACACACACACGTGCACAGGTGCAGACGAGCACACCAACGCTCACACATGTAACTTTTATAAGTGGATGTTCGGGGCAACCGACATCCGACGACAAAAACCACCCACCCCTGAACAAACATCTGAACACAATGCCAATAGAGGGGCTGAGGGGGGGGGGGGGGCAACACACAGTGGGCTCTAATGGGCAGAGCCCACTATCCTCCCCAAGTGGTCCTATCTAGGGCTGCGTGTGTACTTGCGTCGGTGTCATTGCGAGCCATTTTTTTTAACCCCCCCGCCACACACCTTTGTACTTTTACAGTTTACCAGTTCTGTCAACGGGTCTCTATTAAATAGTTTACACAAACACACCCGTACACACACCTCACATCCCCAGTCCCATTGAGCCCCAAGAGCTAGGGGGCCCATATGTTGTATAGTTCCTTTGACTCAAATTATTGATACACTGACTGTGTGATAGTAATCTCCCGCCCAGTGCTTGGCGCGTGGCGCCCCAACGAGACAGGAAGGATAGTTGGATGGGAGCTGCAGAAAGGTAAATATTTAGACCAGTTAACACTGGTGTTTATGTTAAGAGTAGCGATTGTTTGTTTGAAGCCTCCTTCCGACGACGTGTAAACTTGACTACTAGATAAAGAGCCACCCTCTTATGGAGCGAGGGAGGAAAACAAAACAAATAACAAACAAATGAATGTGTGCTTTTCGCATTCCTACTATCTTCATCAGAAACATCTATTGTACCATGGCACAACAAATACTTATGCGACAAGTGAGCAAAACATAAATATAGGAATGAGGCTGGACCCAGAGAGCGGAGAGGGATCAGCTGAAGACACTGTGCATTACACACCTCATCAGTAGGAGCAATGAAGATTCTCTTCGCCAAATAGCTCTGGCCACAGGTTATACAGCTAGCTACTGGTTGTACTGGAATAACTCTGGGCCCAAGCTAGCTACTGGTTGTACTGGAATAACTCTGGGCCCAGGTTATACAGCTAGCTACTGGTTGTACTGGAATAACTCTGGGCCCAGGTTATAAAGCTAGCTGCTGGTTGTATGGGACCCTGGACCCTGGTTACACTGCTAGACAAAAGTAAATTTGACACAGTGTGAAAGGTTGTACTGTAGGCTGAAAAAGCCAAGCTGCGGAAAGCAAACAGCTGAAAAAAAGAAATGAGTACATGAGGAAAGAGTCCCAAAGATTAAGTTGGAGCGATAGATAGCAGCCAAAGATTAAGAGAGGCAATAGGGTTCTGTGTGGAAGTGTGAAAGGGACCATTTATGCATGGATTTTCTGAGATCCAAATCCAGCTCTGGCTGGCAGTCCAAAGTTGACTAACATGGCTTCCAGCTCAGTGTTTACTCAGGAAAAAGAAAATAGAAGGACGGGTAGGGGTGGAGGGGCGAGGAGGGGG
>JACXGK010007676.1:0-17506 GCA_016801125.1 Novumbra hubbsi
ACAAACAATAAACCACACCGGGTGTGGCTGTAAAACTAACCTAAGTAGGCTCCCCAATCAGAGTCAACTGATTGCAGCTGCTCTGACTGGGGAGCCCACAACGGCATAGAGATGGCTAGAAGCCTCTCCATGTGCCATGCCCTGAATGGGAGCCCCAAAGCACAGAGATGGCTAGGGGCCCGCATCCAGGACATGACACATGCAGAAGCAAGCATCCAGACGTTGATGTACCGACTGGAAATCTCCCCCACATCCCCCCAGATTCCTGGAATGCACCAACCCAAATAGGATTTTTCTGTACATGAAGCCATGTTTTACATTATGGTCCTTATGTCCTTCTTTGACCAGAGTGAGGTGTTTGCTGTTCTTCTCTGGGCCGCTGTGCGTCCATCATTTTGTCTGGTACCTTACGTTTTCACCTGCCAGTGATGCTGTGTCAAGGAATGTCATTAGTTGTACTGTATATGTGCTAAAAAAACACCCAGAAAACACAACCATCAGCGTACACTTGGTCAGCTAACAGAATACCTTATTTGTCATGGCTGTGCGTACGCTTTTTGCAGACATCTCCAAATTGATCAATCTTCCACTTTCCATGAAAATTATGCTGAGCCTGTTCTTGTGCGTGACTGACAAAGGAGTCCCCACGTGAATCACATTAACTAGCAGGTAGACACAAGAAAAGAGTTTCAACCCTACAGAACTGCACATAAATAACCCTGACATAAGTGAATTTGCATAGCAGGGGGTCAAATTTCAAACTCAACAAACGGCAAGAACTGGATGAATGAGTGTATTGTCGGTGCTTCATTATAATTTAAAAATTAAAATATGTTAAAGGATTTTTATAGGTAATCATACACCGCAGTGGAAAGTAGACTACAGCAATTATTTATCTCAGTATTAAGTGTGATACAGGCACACAGATGGACTCCAACGTAATTGCTCCATCACCCCTTTGTTAACATAGCAAAACAATTTTCAGCAAATAACCTTCAAGTTGAGACATGAAGAAATATGACAGAAAACAAATTGCCTACATTATACAGCAAATGTGCTGCTGGAAATAATGCCTCAGAACAGAAAGCAAAACAAGCACATCACCAAATATATCTCTGATAAAAACGTAATACTCCACTGATTAATATTAGGAATATTTGGATATAAAGTACAATATTTACCTACGGTTTTCAATACTCGTTACATCAGTCATCATAACGGATGTAAATCTTGTTGCAATGCAATCGGGTAACCTCACCAGGCACGGGTCATTGAACATTCGTATGAAATGCTATCTTAGGTCAGAGGTATTAAAGAATAATTAGGTATTAAAAGTCGTGAAATATTCAGGCCGCATTATAAGTGGACACGGATCTCCCAAAAGATTCTTACTCTGTCTCCATAAACATACACAAAACAAACAAGGGCCACCATAAGCAGTGCTTATAATCAGCTGGACGTAGCAAAATGCTACGTCCAGCATATGGGTAACAATCTCAGGCACCATCTAATTTTGTCCTTGACTCAGTCCAGGCGCTTCCAGCAGCAGAAAGGCATTAACATAGAGTATGCTCCGTTTTAATGAGAAGGCAACAGATGGCATCCCATGATTGCATTACTCAATAGAAAGAGTTTTTCTAGACACCTTGACTTTGCAGCACTGTTAATCTCCGGTGGCATGGGGAAATTAACGTCCTCATGGATGCCATCATAGATAAATATGTAGGTGGAGTAGGAATGTGTGGGATTTCTTGGAGGCAATGAATAGGGGGTGTCCGTGGTTTTTATAAGAGCCTAATAAATTAGTAAAACAGTTGCTTACATACATTATTGATTGCATACATTTAGTGCCTATAGCACTTTACACACCTCCTGCGTAGTTAAAGGGATTGAATGAGCCTATTCAAAGCTCTGGGCGATTATGTGGCCGAGATGATGTGTGGGTCACATTGGAAATGTAGCCGGTTTTAACCATTATGCTGTAACGATAAATGCCACGTGATCTTTAGTGATTACGGGAACCTTTAATGATCCAAGGCGAGCTGTTCAATGTCCGATCCGAAACATGGCACCCTATGCTGGCAAATGTCCTCAGCATTGCATTGGGATTTATTGTGTCAGACCTGGAAAGTGTTGCCCCGGTTTGCACTTGAAAACAACTTCTGTTAGCATCTGAACAGTTCCAGCACTATTTAGTATCAGAGGCCAGTATGTTGTGGTATGCAGGTCATGACGATTTAGCCATGCGTCAGACTAGTATAGACAGCATTTAGGTTCCAAAACGTATTTTCAAATGATGTAAAACATATATACCTTTAAATAAGCGCTATTGCTTAAGACAATACTGTTCTTAGTTTGCAATGGTTTTGACGATGTAATAAGAATACCGCTATGGGCAGAAGACATGTATGTAACATTGTGTAAAATCGTCTTAAAATCTCTAAATGTTGATAAACCAGCAATCCTCTAGGAACATTTACCTGGTAGTTATCATAACTTGTCATTTTGATCAACACTATAATTACATTGTGTAGTTTGACTGACAACTGCACATTTCTTTCGGTTTCAGTGGCAGTGGAGGTAAATAATGCCTCTGCTAATACCTCTATGTTAAACATTGGCCACATACAGTATACTGCATTACCAAATCCCATTTGCCGTTGTGAAGAGTAATGGTCATTGTAGAGTAGCTGAAGACTGCTTTTACTTGATGAATTGAATGATGTCCATTGAGATGTTGTTTCTCAAAGGATATTGATTTGTCGACTCTTGGTCTCAAGTCACCAATAAAAAAAAACAACACTAACAAAATTAAAAGGAAACTATACAGATCATCATATATATACATTGCTTACAATATATAAAAGCACATTGGAATATAGTACATTTAGTGGTTCACAAATGGCAGTCTATGTCATCGCCAGCCACATGACAAAGCACTCATCATTTACTATAGTCATTAAAAAGCCCACGGTAATTCTAGAGCAGAGTGGAGTAGTAGAACCCAAGGTGCGCTGGGAACGCCCCATGCATCATAACAGAACCCCATATACTGCCCATTCACAAGCCATCAATTCACAGTAAAAAAAAATATATTGCTGCACTTCACAGTTCAATGGAGAGAAACAGCCCTTTGGCGCTTGGGATTCTTGTGCTAAAACGCACACGGAAAAACACGCACAGAGGCCAGAAGATAGTCTGGTCACGAGCTAGTTGATCAATCACGGCCCCAACTGAAATCCACAAATCCACTCTGACTGATTGGCTGCAACAGCTCAGGCACAGGAATAACAGGCCAACCGAATGATGGACAGATCCCGTAATTTAGCTTATTCTCCCCAAGAATGAAGAACGGCTGCTAAAAAGCTCCTCGCAGAGTTTATTTAAAGAATGATAGCAAAACAAATACACACAAGAATGCAGGCAGATGCGCACACTTATTCGAATAATAAAACAGACACGCACAGACAGAGCAGAATGCTAATGTAGCTGCCCTTGGGTTGCGCAGAAACACAAACCGGGGGAAAAAGGTACATCTTTGTAGATAGCCCTGAGACATGAAGTAATAAATATAACATTGAACGGCAAACAGAGGTTCAAACGTAAATAGCAACATCTGATGTTTTCTCATCTGTCAGGTAATATGTACTTGTGTGGCAATGTTTAATCCCTTGACCTGTGGTGTCATGCTGATTTAAATTTTGTCAAGTCTACCATTTTCAAATAAAACAAAAAGGAAATGAGAAAATGTATTATTGTGTTCTTTGGCTATAGCGTCTTAAGAATTTAAGTATATTTTGCTGTATCCTACGTTGTTACTGGTATTGTTTTGCTGAAGACTTGCCGAATCTGCCGACTTCTTCCGCGGGAGTTAGGCGATGAAGGATCGAGAGGAAGGCCTCACTCTCCCACTTTTGTAAGATTTCCTCAACCCTTCTGCTGTTGCTTTATATGTGTGTGTTTGTTTTCTATCTCTGTCCTTCTCTTACCTTGTCTGTGTCTTAACACCTCCCCTCCCTGCCGTGCAAATCCTTCTAACCTACTGCATCCTACACATACAACCCATGTGGAATCCCTGGTCTCCCCTCCCTGTCATGTAAACCCTTCTAACCTCCTACACGTACAACCCATGTGGAATCCCTGGTTTCTGTCCACCTCTGGAATTGCCAATATGCTGTCAACAAAGCAAATGTCATCTCAGCCTAGGCCGCCTTTCAAGCACTTTATTTTTTGGGGGGCCCTGACAGAGACCTGGATCACCCCAGAAAAACTGCTACCCCTGCCGTCTCTTCTTCATCCAACTGTGTGTTCTCGCAAACCCCCAGGTTTAGCTCACTCACAACCTACCTGGCAGGCCACTCCTACCCGTTGGCATATAGCGAGTCTGTCCTGGGCCACACCCTCTCACTACTGGGGTACCCCAGGGATCGGTCTTTGGCCCACTCCTCTTTTCTCTGTACACAAGGTTACTTAGCACTGTCATGGCTATATTTGGTCATTAAAGTGTACTTGAAATTGCCTTTTCATTACAAACTTATTTAAATTATTAAATTATCGATAAATTATTTAAATCACTGTTAAACAGTAAAACAAATATTTCATAATGTTACTGTAGTTATTTGTAAGTAATCACAATTTTGGTATGTATTAAAATGTATTGAAGGGAAAGAAAAAAATAAACAATGTTTTTTTAAACCATTTTTTTATAACAAGACTTCCCAATATCAATATTGAAAATGTATTTGTTTCTGGTAATTAATTGTGCCGACCAGATACAAAGCTAATGATCAGAAAATCTCCCATTCAACTCAAACAAAACATTCTACAGTAGAGTTTTGTGATTTGACAGTGTCTGGTTCAGGTACATATAGCGCAACTGCTACTGAAGCACCCACCACAGTGCTTCGCTAAGATACAGTGCCTCTATTAAAAGCCAAATAGCAGATGGAGGCCAACAATGTCTTCCCCTTAAAAGACATAAACGCAACTGTTTTAGTGTTCAGGTTGATACTCCTACATTTCTAAAAACATTTTTGATTATGGTTGATGATGGTTGTGTTTGGACCACCATCTGAGTAAAAAAGGACAAATCATGTTTGTGCCCAAGAAGATATAGTATAAGTCACTGGGCTTTTAGTGATACACTGTTTGGCAGCTTTGCTCTAAACACGCGACTCATTAAAAAAAGTAATAGAAAACAGCATCCATGATAAGCAATCAAACAGTTGACAACCCTCTAAATTGGCTGCGGTTTTCTTACAGGGTAAAAATGACAGGCCAATCAACCCTGTGGATTCTGCCGGTCTTACTATGTTCATTGAGCAACTACAAATCAGTGCTGCATTGTGGACAAATTGTGGAATCTTGTGGTATCAAACATCATAATAGGTCCTAAATTATCGACAACATAAATACTTATAAAGCCCATAATGGTTTTACAACCCTTATCCAAGTAGCTAATTTGTTATACAGCCATCCCCTTCTGCTTATCATGAATTCCACGAGATGTCGGGAAAGTTCCGCAGGGATGTTCAGTGACGTTCCCTTTTGACTAAGCAGTGATAGATTCATGCTGTGAACAGCTTGTTCCGTCAGATCATGAATCTGCACTATTGTGTTGAGATCTGTTGACCTGATATTGAATGTTCCTGGAACCAGACAATACATGGTTTGTGACACGATGCACTATCTTTCTGGAAGTGACCAGGTGAAGCCAGAAAGGGTTGCACCTAATCCACAACAATTATCTGACACAATGTAGCATTGATTACCAAGGGACCTAAGATGTGCCAGGAAACATTTTCCAAACCATCACATCACCATCACCACCACCAGTCTGTCCTGTTCACACCAGGCAGTACTGGTTCATAAACGTCCATCAAATGTGTTGCGGCAGGCACAGGGAACTGAGTAAAAATTGTAACTCGACAATCGGCTTGTTTAAACTTCTGCCAGACTAGTAGATTGGGGGGAGGGGGATTGTTTGCCTGGGTTTGTTGTGACCACACCGGACCGACGTCTGTGTGACCAGTATCCTCACCCAGACGACTCTGCGGTCGTAGTATGCCACTGTTATCAATCCAAGGTGTGTGGTGTTGTGTTGTGTGCCACCATCACATTCCTACAGGCGTGTTTGGGGACTGGGAGGAGGACGGAAACCTGCCAGAAGGTGTGGAGTGGGCGGCTACGTTTTGGAAATAGTTTGGGGAACTGCACGTCTGATTTTGAGGTGGATAAAGGAAGCTACTAGATGTTGGGCCATTGTTTTTTTCAAAGAATAACCTAATCCTAAACCTACCTGCGCTGTGTTTCTGTGTTGGGGTCGTGTGGAAAGGAAGGAAAGGAAAGGCGAGTCAAAACTTTCAATCAAACAATTCCAGAAGGCCTTGATACTGGCCGGCCTGATTTTTAAAGCATACCAGATTCAAATTGCTCAATGTCTGTAGGAATTGTGAGTGGTGTGGTGTACATAAAAACCTGTCTGCACTTTATCCAATTTCAAACTCAACCCATAACTAACTTACCACCCCTGAAAATAATTGAACATTACATATTATGTGACAGGGCTTTTTCACCTGAATAGATGGAGTGAGTGAAAGACCTTAACCCAGAGGGATCCAGGCAGATGTTGAAAGCCCTGCAGGCAACCAGAAGACAATACCCACTAAGATTGCCTGCCTCTCCCAAAGGTTGCTGTCTTTGGACACACTGACATGAGTGTAGTTATTAAAATAAAGACAAGAGAGGAAAAAAACTCACACTATTAGTCTACAGGGAGGAGGAAGACAATATGGACACTCGCACATACACACGCACGCACATACACACACACGCACATACACACACGCACACTGAACGCTTGCTCATATGCACTTGTGAACGCACTCAGAAGAAATACAGAGAAAGGCCATTTCTAAGCCCGTGGTACGATGGGGGCTCTTTACCTGTCTACTGCAATCTCTGTTTCATTTCATTGATTTGTCCATTATGGTATTCTTAGGGCTTTTCAATTGGCAATTTCTCTGCATCTTACCAAGTTCCAATGTACGTATTCTAGTCTGCACATAATCTATTGTCCTTAGGACCTCCAGTCTGAAGTGGCAGGCATGTTCATAATCTATCGTCCTCAGGACCTCCAGTCTCAAGTGGCAGGCATGTTCATAATCTATTGTCCTCAGGACCTCCAGTCTCAAGTGGCAGGCGTGTTCATGACTTCACACGTTACATTCATGGATATAATTAGAGGTCTGCTGTGGTGTTTGCAGGAGAGAACAAGTGATAATCAGGGAAGTTAGTTGATCTGTGGAACCCCATCACAGTTAAGAGTCTTGGTGATAACTGATCAGCTGACTGACTCGTAAAGGAGGAGGTTTCGTGTGACAAAACATTCAATGCATTTACATAAATCAAGCAGGTGTTCTCTTTTCCTTTGCTCTTTCCCCCCTGTCCTCTCTCCACATGTTCTACCCCAGTCACAAGCCCCCGTTCTCTCATCCCTTTCTCTCCACGTTAGTGCTTTTACTCCTCCTTGGGGCAATGATGCAATTAGCTGCTTGCTTTCCAGGCCTCATTGCTATTGCTAATTTGAGCTTCAGTGGCGATGCTGCTTAAATGCAAACGATCCAACTGCCAAGGCTGGATAACTCTAGCAGCGTATTTTTCCCCAAAAAATCATTGCCTGAGAAGATCCAAAAAGAGCCGAACAGACCTCGCTTTGTGTCCTGTTTTATTAACATTATTTCACCAGGTATGACTATGAACATATTATTGTTTTCAGCAATGTCCTGGGAGCGTTGGGAGTTTACGGTCTTGCTCAGGAATAGATTTTTCACCTTGTCGGCTCGAAGATTCCACCCTGTAACCTTTTAGTCACTAACCACTACGATGCCCTGCTTCCCCCAAAATACACCTCAAAAATGCCCCCATCTAACCCCAGATGGTTCCTTAAAAGTCTCGTCACTTTCATATTGCAATATTAATACTACTACTTTCAGACACTGGCTCTACATCTGAGAGACGTTTCTAGATATAAATAGATACCAAATGGAGAATAAAGAGACATTTTTGATATGTAGGGTTAGTTTAGCCCCATAAAAGCCAGTAGGACCTTCAAGGACTTCTTGTTGGTAATCCTTTATCAGGTCCCTCTGAGATCAGTCCCCCCCCCCATTTTCCCCCTCTTGTATTCCGTCCTCCTGCTCCTGCATTGTTTCTATCGTCTGTCACGGGTGATGAAATGCCCGTGGAAGAACAAACAAGAAACAACAGGAGAGGCAGGAAAAACATTGCTCTGTGGCGTCTTAGCAGGTAGCACAGACTGCTAATAGCTTGGTGTAACACCTAAATGGAGCCTTCATGATCCACTCTCCTCGGAGTGTGATGGCTACCCCCTAGGCCCATAGCCCTGCTGACTACCAAATTACATGGTCATCGGATGGCGGTTGGGGGGGGGGGGGGTTCAGTTGTGTTAAGTAGCCCTTGGGGTATGGCCTATATTATACCTAAAAAACGGTCTGTGTAACAATCAGGATGCATCAATAAATGTATAAGGATTAATGCAAAACAGTAATCTATTAACACATGAATATGCTGCATTTTGTGCAGGTTTTTACAATATTTCCAGATGCATTTTGTCAAAGATGCCTGTACACTTTTATGAATAATTTACTTGGAGCTCTTTTCTAGCTAATGCTACGTTCCATACATATGAAGTAACATGCAAAGCTTTCGATTTACCCTGTTTTCTTAGTTTTGGTGCTGTGAGACATGGAAAGTACATTATCCCAGGATTGATTAAAATGATTAATTAGGTATTTTAATGAACTTTAGTTGGTTGAACGCTGACAGTTTTCTTTAAGCCAGGCATTATTTACTTGGGAATTAGGGGTTCAAGTTATTGCAACCAGACCTGAACAAACACTATAGTCATGTTTTTTTCAAGGCCAACAAAAGCTACTGCTGTCAGGAGCCCTGTCTTCCAAGACACAACTGGGGCTCGATTATATGATACCTAATGATAATCTCACCTGGTTGTTTTAAACCATAGGCTAATCCGTTTGGGACGGTTTTACATGTTTCTTTAACAAGTTTGCAAGCTCTTCAGACTGAAGAATGGGCTAATGGTTGTTTGTTGAGAGAATGATCTATGGCTATGCAATGTTTTGAGGATTACACCAGGCAAAGACCAATTGAGCTTCTTATTAAGAGATAACAAGCCAGACAAATTTAGTGACACACAAAGTTTGCCTATTTTGCAGGTCTCGGAGCAGCCATTATTATTATGGATTAATGAACTATTTTGGGTTGCAAGAACATTTAGCACCATTTAGAGTGTTTTTGTTCATTATTAATCATGCAGACTTTTGAACATTATTGATGTGAAAAATGATTGAGGTCTTGAAAAACAAAACATACTAAACTGGCCCAGCAGACATTCTAGACAACCTCAAAACATTCGACACGAATGCAAGAACCACTATCACAATTCAAGGTTCATGCAGACTTTGTGTTAAATCACAAAGGCTTTCAAATGTGTTTAGCCAAAATGTAAAGAACCTTACAATTTACTTGTGTTATAGCCTATTTTTCAGTTATGACAAAGTAGTTGGTAGCATTTGCCTATTCTAACTACAACTGACAATGCTTTGGTATAGAGAGGTAAGTGAAATAAAGCTTCTAACTAACCGAATGAATGACAGGCAGGTCATACCCCACTAGATGGAGGTCGAAAGGAGATCACTAGTTCCTTGAACTCTGACCCATGCAACGCCCCTTGACTTCAATCCAGAATCATGCCTACTCAACCAGCTAACAATGCATTTTGTTCCAGCCTGGCTAGAGAGGTTCCTTCTCTCGAACACAATTTATAACCTGCTCCACCAATGCAACGTACTGAAGCGGTGTCCCTTCTAATGTCCCGTTCCCCCGGAATCTGACCTCTGTTGTCAGCAGAATTGGTTTTAAATGACCTACTGGCCTGAAACTAATCAAGTTGGACATCTATCCTAACAATGAGGATTTAGTCATTTTCCAGCTCACAAAGCACGACATTGTTTTTGTTTCAGAACTGTAAAAAAAACAGGCTTGATGTTGTTAGCTCCTGTCCACTGTTGATCCACGAAGAAAACCATAAAACGCACAAGTCATGGGAGATCTTTAATCATAAGCATTAGTCCAAGATGTTGATCTTCCAAGGTTCTTCCATGTTCCCCAATGATTGCAGTCTTTTATGCCAGGTCACGTAGGAAGCAGTCAGTGATCCCACCCTATTATAAAAAAGGCTTATCATACAAAATACCTGTGTATGGTATGTTCCAGCCTGTAGACCAAGGTCCTATTCAGAGAGTGCTATGACAGTCACATGCACGGTTCCTCGCAGTTGGCATGGACAGGTTGTGTGAGATCCATTAGTAATGGAGCATTACATTTCCAACCTGGTGTCCTTTGTACAGTGTCAGTCAGTACTATTACACATTGTGTCAAGCTTCAATTCAATGACTTTTTATCACCCTATCTGACCTTTGTTCACCTTTGAGTTGGTGAGCCTGTGAGTTCCTGGCATTAAACAGGCATGAAAAAAGGATTGGGTAGTCATAGCCCCTTTTATCCAGATTTCTTTCTGCTTTCAAATTAGGGTTCGGATAAAAACTCACACTGTCAAAGCAACCTTTTATTCAACATTTGCACAGCTCATTGGATAGTGCGCTCCTGGCTGTTGGAGTGGCAGAAGACCTATCAATACACAATATTGTACACAGCACAAGGTCAATTAAACCGTCCACTGGCTGCCCCCCGTACTTATCACCTGGTCCAAACAAACACCTGCCTACCCTGTCAATCACTGTCGGAGTTACTGCCGGAGATTTGTTTTATCTGCACTAAATGAGCACAAAAGCGGTGACCAGCGGAGTCAAAACGCTCCTCTGAAGTGTGTGAGCATCTCCCTCTGAGGGTAACTTTTACTACGGGACACCGGGTCTCAAAAAGAAAGACCAACATTTTGTTTGCATTAGCTGAGATTTCCGATGCTGATCCACAGTCTCCCGTCAACCTAATGCGTGTTCGCGTAGAAACAAACTCACTTCTCAGGTTCTTAGGTTCATGTGGTGAAAAAGGAAACTAGCGAAGATGGCCTTTGCCTAGTTTCTACAACACTGTATCCTATCCGTCATTTCCTCAATCCAATATGTTGGTGTAGTTGTTGGATACTTGTGCACGTGATCATGTCAATAACAACTAACAATCAATAACTCAAACTGAGCGTACACATCGTGTGTTTCACGTGATTAGTACATATATAGCCATCATTGTATCTGTGTAAGCGTAGAGGCAGGGTAGATATGCAGTGAGATTGGAGGACATTTTTATGAAAATAACTAAGATGCAAAAAAACCTAAAATAAGAAAATAAAACAGAGCAATAACTAACCACATAAAGAACAACAGGATACACTAGGAGAGGAAGAACGTAAATGGTGACAGTGATCAGGGGCACATGGGAGGTTGAATAGGACAAATGTGTCTGTGCTCCAAAAGAGGGATCTCACCATCACGGCAAGCCGGCTGTGCCGGGACGTGACAATAGTGTAGTTTGTGTGTGCCAGGACGTGACAATAGCGTAGTTTGTGTATGCTGTGACAATAGTGTAGTTTGTGTGTGCCAGGATGTGACAATAGTGTAGTTTGTGTGTGCCAGGAACGAGGAGGCTGGGATTTAACTTAAAAACGTTAACACAAACTACGCTATTGTCACGTCCTGGCACACACAAACTACACTATTTTCATGTTCCGGCACACACAAACTACACTGTTGTCACATCCCGCACACACAAAATACACTATTGTCACGTCAAAAGTCATTGAATTGAAGTGTAGTTTGTGTGTGCCGTGCCGTGACAATATTGTAGTTTGTGTGTGCCAGGATGTGACAATTGTGTCGTTTTTTTGTGCCGGGACGTGACAATAGTGTAGATTGTGTTTGCCAGAACGTGACAATAGCGTAGTTTGTGTGTGCCGGGACGTGACAATAGTGTTGTTTGTGTATGACGTGACAATAGTGCAGTTTGTGTGTGCCAGGATGTTACTATTGTGTAGTTTGTTTGTGCAGGGACGTGACAATAGTGTATTTTGTGTGTGCGGGATGTGACAATAGTGTAGTTTGTGTGTGCCGGAACATGAAAATAATGTAGTTTGTGTGTGCCAGGACGTGACAATAGCGTAGTTTGTGTTAACGTTTTTAAGTTAGATCCCAGCCTCCACGTTCACCTTATCTTAAAGGTTCATGTTTGCACTCAGAAAGGTGTTTTCCAATTGTAAAATGTAACAGTTGTTCGAGGCATGTAGCCAAGGGGCCTTTCTAGTTATATATACAGCACTGCCCACACCAGCATTAATAAAGCATTCTGGACCATTTCACATGTTCTCTTTTGTTCTCACTCTTTTGTAAAAAAATGCAGTATAATCAACTTTTCATACTTCCACCCACATTCATTAAAGGGGAGTAAAAGGTGCACTGTGTAGAATCTTGCATTTAAGCGACAATTTCAAAAAATGACAAGACTTGTCTCCTCTTCCCTTACATAATGAGACCGGAATGGTATTAACTAACCCTGGGTGTTTTATAGTGGGGGAATGAGTGATGTGAGTGTCTGAAGTGAATATGAAGAGACTAAAAGTCAATGCAAACTGATAAATGAACCAACAAAGAAGGTTTCAAGCACTCAGAGCATTTGAATATTTGACACATTGACTTAAAACATTAACTGCAGACGTATTCTGGTCCTGTTGTTTATTAGCATATTTGCTTGTGCGAGAAGTACTACATATGCCTCCATTAGGAAAGGTTCAATGACTCAATGTGAGACGTGTTGGTTGAGCATTATTTACAGTTTTTAACATAAGTCATGTCAGGTTTTGGCTAATAATTATTTTGTTATGGGACATTTTGTGAATCATGAAAGATTAGGGAGAGTTTTATGTCCAGTGGGGCATCCAGGGAAATCGTTTATGTCACTATAGTTCTACTCAGACCTAAAGTCTAGTGTTTCATTAACTTAAAAGTGAACACTAGCAAAGCTAGCTCACAGAACACTGACTGCAATTGTTCATAAAGTTCATCTATAAAACAGAGATCTTCCAGTCACATTAATTAAAGGCATTTTCATGCTCCTTCGACTGAATTTGATAAGCAGCTTATTTAAATCTGAAGACATGGACGAGTTAATCACAAAGAGGTTCACTGACACATTAGATGACCTTGAGGGAGGAATCTGTCTCAAAGGGCCATACCTAGGCTGGTTTGGAGCAATATCAAGGGATTTATCTATGCTAATATTATATCAGAGAGCCATTTGCCGTTACAATAGCTTGCTCTTGATTTCCACTGTCTTGGTACCATAAAAACATTGGAGAATTGGATTGTTCAATTCAAATCTATCTATGGCACCGAGTACCTTGTGTGAGACAAGTAAGCTCATAGATAAGTCAGGAGGCTAGCTCTGTCTAGCATGTCTTTGTTTCAGTCATTGCTGTACCCAGGGTGTACCCAGTAAACACAGCCACAAAGTAAAAAGCCCAATATTTTCAAGATGTTTCTTGTTATAATCTTTTTAAAACCTAGCACTGACCTCAACCTTAACAACACTGCTAACTTGTTATTCAGAACAATTTAACAGTACAGGAAACTTTGTGGCTGTGCTGTTGTGTCTAGCGGAACCTTTACTGGTCCTTACTATGGGGGTAATGTATTTACTTGTTGCAACTTAGTCTATAATTTCCTATGTCATTTATTTACAGACCTGTACGTCATTTGTAACTTTGGGACACCAACACAATAAACAAAATAAATATTTCCATTCATTAAATTGTTGAATTGTAATGCAATGGATACCTTGACATTATATTGAAGGATAACAGAACAAACTACAACTAATACAATTAAACAAAATCTACCTACAATGAACACTCACAACACTCAACAACAATATACAAGCCAACACTACTGTGGCCCTCCAAAACAAATTGGAATAAAACGGAACCATTCTTAACTTTCCGCCCTGTATTCCAACCGTCTGGATTTGAAAATACACAGTGACAACGGGGTTAAAGTACGAGTCCGGGAGTGTCATGGCCGCTCTTCCATGGCCTGGTGTCGTCCTCATCGCTGTGATGAGCCGTCACGGCACCATCTTGCCTCACGCCTTCCGGTTCCTTGCCTCCCACAACACAGGAGATGGCAAGGAGAGGAAAAGATGGCATGAGATCAAAGGATTTCCATCGGCGCCGGGGGCAATGTGTCTGAGTTCGAGGGTAGGTTGGTGAGCTTAGCCATGGCACCTCCAGGGGCCACTGCCGCCCCCTGGATGAGTAAAGCCAGCTCGTCGTTTATGCTTTTCTATCCCCTGCTGTAATTATTATTTAGTCTTAGTGGAATGATTTGGGATTACCAGCACTATAACGTTCTGAAGGACTTGTAGATGGCGTTGGGACAGTTTTCAGACTTCAAACAACATCCCCACAACCTCCATACGCATATTCAGGATAACATTTATCAATAGCTGGCTTGGGGAACAGACGTTTATTACATGAGCTTACCAGGTAACAAGAACATCCGGTACACACACTTGAGCTTACTTTAAGAGCCTATAGGGGGATTTCTGTATTTCACATATCCACAAAGAATGTACCAATGAATCAATTAAGTAACCATATTATTTTAGAAGTGATATTTTAATAAACTCACTAAATTCATATAATCAAGTATGCACTGAGTGATAGTACAAGCACATTAGGAAACAAAGAACACTAAAAGGTAAAGTCCTAGTTTACTAGATGATACCATGACCTCTCTCCGGAAAAACCCTGGACCTGTTTTCAGGGAATGCAGCTAATTGCTTATCTTATCTGCCTGTCGTAACTCTTCCTAGGCTTTTGGGATCTGTTGAGGTCAGTAGGGCTCATGAGTTGCATTATGTCTCCAACACCCACCGCGACACGGGACCCCGAAGTGTTTAGCGGCTGAGGGAATTAGTGAATCAAAGAGGATAGACCACCTAGAAGGTGTCATAGCGGGAAGTTCTGTTGAACGGGACATAAGATAAGACATGGTATAAATGTGTGTTCAGAAGTTGTACGTTGTCTATAGAAAACTGTTCGGCTTTGTGAACTTTCATTAAAGTCTATTTGATTCCAAAACGTCGGAAGTTCTTGCATCCTTTTGAGTTGGGAAGCGAAAGTATTTGTACACGACAAGCCTTGCGCCACCTTCCCCCATGTCCACGCCCCAGGATTCACTTAATATAACTCTCCTATCCTGACTTTCAGTAGAGAGTGAATGCATTTTCATTTCTCCGAGGGAATTCAGTTCACACCACTGCGGCTGGAAGGGCCAACATGGGACCCGGAGAGAACCTAGGCCACAGTCAGTGAGACGTCTGTGGTAAGACGTGACAGTCACCAAGAGCTGTACATTCAAGACAGATTCAGTGGTCCGAAGTCATTGAGCAAAGGAGTCGGACCATGTTGGTAATAGTGTTGTATTGAAGTCCACAACTCCCTTCCCGCGAGACCTGACCCATCTGTCCCCTCATCTTTATGAATCCGTTAAATACTTATTTATATTTTCACAATTGGATTGTGAAAAGCACATGAGGACATGAAATCAAAATGGATTGGTTTATACCACTGTTAAACACAGAAGAATACTCCGAAAATGAATAGAAAGACAGTACGTGCCAGTGAGTGTGTGGGACTGTTTACTTGACTATGTATATAGCCATGAAACCAGACACTTCCAGCAGCACAAAGGCCTACAGCATCGCCCAAAACACACAAACGCTTCCTGGGGAGGTAGAGACTGAAGGGCGAGGGACTTGAGTTACTTAAATCTTCAAAGGGCCATTCGAAGACATCAAATTATTTTGGCACCATAGAGTGAATAAACAGAGGAGACGGTACAATTCAAACCCAATGTCTGGTGAGGTCTGTTGGGGTTAGTGCTGTTGTTTGTGAGTGAGACAGCAATAAAGAGACTGAAAGGCAGAAAGCATCTACTGCTGTTGCTGTGTTTATCACCGATCTAGGCTCACAGTAAAGAGTAACATTTCGAACGTATTTATTAGACACCCATTTCAGTATATGTCATGTTACATTCGATTACATTAGCTTACCAAATGCCTACCAGTTGTGAAACGTTTAATTCATGCTTCTGGTGTCTTTAGGTTTTACATTTTACTTACTTGGCAGACACTTTTATCAAGGCTGGCTTACATTTAGATTCAAATATTTTGTGAGATATCTGAAAATTTGAATGACCACTTAAAAAGGCATTTATTGCAATGGTTTCATAAATTTTTCCATTTTCAGCATGCTAAGTACAGGTGAAAATGTGTTTCTGCTCTCAAAGACAACACTGTACATATTGGATAGCTGTGTTGCTCTTTTCTGGGTATGCGTACTACAGTACCTACAGGTGATGCCTCAGTACTGGACTCTTCGTTGGTGGAATTCTTTCAGCTTTTGCTTCTATGTCCATGTTTGCTTGTCCAGGCTTCGTACACCCATATCACCACAGCATACCGTTGTTATTCCGTGCTTGGATATAAGCGGAGACTGTTTTTCTGACGGTCGTCGAGTGACATGTTGTTGGTGATGTAACCCAGAGAAGTGAAGTTGCTGACAGGGTCCGGTGTGCAGTTGTTGATGAGGCTTGTTCAGCGCTTGTTCGTCCCACTGTTTTCTCCGTTTTCAGGCTAACGGTCTGGCTGAACTCCTAGCCTTTTGACACTGTGTGTAAGTTAAGCTTAATGCTCACGTGTTCAATCCTTTTACAACTGCTTGATGTGTGGTCTATTTCGACAACAGTGTTGTCCCACGTGATGCATTTTAGAACATTCGCAAAAAAGCCTACCGCTGTGTACTAATTGCCGAGCTTATAATGTAAAGAAATGATAGTGTGTGTACATTTGAAGCTAGCCAAAGAAGAATAAATGGTCCTGCTCCAAAGGTTTAAAGGGAGGCTTAATCATTGCAAGGCGTAAATGAATCATATTAAATGTAAGCTTCACAAAACATGTATAACATAATGCATTGCGATGCCAGGGTAGGCGGTTTCATTCCCGGGACTCCCAATAATAATGGAGGTACAATAAACTGTGGTTGGTTTGGATACCATTTGCTAAATGGTATATTTGAGCAATTAACCCAGAAGAGATGGGGTTATATGGGTTGCTGGATACAGCCTTTAGCTGCAGTGAATTTACCATGAATGGGTCCTTGAATAAAGCCCTTAGCTGTAGTAAATTTGACATACATGGAGGGAATGTAGAATAGCAGTTACAACAATTGACCATCAACCAAAGTGCTGAATCCCTACCTGATGGTGAAGAATGTGCTGTTTGGTCCCTAAGCAAAGCAGTTACCCTTACCCTCATTCTATTAATCTGTAAGAACATTTAGTAGAGGAGAGGTATTGATTAAAGAGGAACAGGAGATTCTTCGTTAAATTCTTAC
>JACXGK010007677.1:0-24574 GCA_016801125.1 Novumbra hubbsi
GGGGGGGGGGGGGGTCTCAACCCTGGGCAAGACAGATGGAGACAGTGGAAGAACATGAAGATGCAATTAAAAAGCATTTTGTGAGTTCACTAGCTGCGACCTGCTGTCGCCGTCTCCGGAGTTACGGGACAAACAAGAGGAGGAGTCAGAGGAGCGTCGGGAGGCAGGTCGTTAGAGGACACGCGGGACAACATCCTACAAGGTTATTTACTCCTATGAGGACTCCGCCCGCCATCTTGGATGGACCGCCTGTTGACGGGGGCGTGTTGCTGCTGGCCCACCGTTACCACGGCAACACTCCCCTACCTGACTGTGAAGACCGCCGGGAGTGAGGCGGGGAACAGCTTGTGTTCTCCATCGTCCTCCTTCCCCTCCTCGCCTCTCTGAGTCGAGTGGGCAAGGAGCAGATGGTTCACAGACATCTGAGACAGGAACACTGGCGACGGGCACCTGTAGCAACAAGGACAACACCCCCAAACAACCAGGCACCCAGCACACCATGTCAGTCCACTGTCCACAAATGACCAACACATCTGGACACGTCCGTAGCAAACACACACTCACGGTCTCCTCCGTCCCCGACAGATTCATATCAGCCGTGAGTCTGTCAGCCAGCCCCACCAGCACTCTGCACCCAACCAAACGGTCACCACCCAAAAAGGAAGTCTGCGTTTCCATTCACGCCAAGACCAAAGGCTAAATCGGTGTGTGTCTCTTCGCTGTCATCACATGCCTGCAGCGCAGACAGTGACACACTGCATTGGACTCTGACTAGACACAATGACTTACCACACACACTTGTAAATCTGTAAATACACATCATGACACACAGACACGGGTTCCCACAGACAAACACATCCAGGTCGACAGACGGACAAATACAGACGCAGACACTCGCCCACAAGGCCGACCACCGCCAGCGATGGAACAGAGGCCTGGCGATGGGTGGAGAACTGTCATTTCAGATTGGTCTACGACCAGACCTTAAGGTTCACATCCCCTCGGCTTCCAGGTTTTGCTGCAACAGCCCTGGGAGAGGGAACTGCAGAGGTTGCTGAGATCACCAGAATCCACAGACAGACGGCTTAATAGGCCAGCATACAAAGGCAAGCCCCCTAACGGTTTACAATCTGTGGCAGCCAGATGTTGACGCGATGAAAACACCACTTAAGCAGACAATTTCCATCATTAACAGCCCCCACATCCATACCCACCTCCTATCAGGGAGGGAGGAAGATAATTATTGTTTGGGGTTGAGAGAAACCTCTGAACATCTGTTAGCTCTCCGTCTGTAAGATGGTGCTAAAAGCCATTAGACAGCCTACCTTTCACCCAACTATGTACACATCAGTGTGTTTATAGTACAGATTTAGCCATAGAACACACTCACCACTCTCCCACTTCCTCCTTGACACAACGCTGTTCCCCCATCTTAACAGTCCCTCTCTGACTCCTCTTTACCTCAACACTGTGTTCTACATCCTCTTCCATCCTGACTCAACATCATGTTTCTCCATCATCCTAGATTCAACACTATTTCCCTCCATCTCCTGCTTTACACAACACCGCGTTCCTCAACTAGGAAGACTAGATGAGAATCTTTCTAGCCTTTTACCTCAATTTTAGGCAATCAAGCCTTCACAAGTCGCTACAGGACAAGGCAAGACAACACCCCAAACACGGCCTTTGCGGATTCCTTGGGTTCATCGCTGGACTGTGGCAGCATTCTGACGCCTCTATAGTGATGATCTTAACGCTGTCATTTCTCACCCGGTAGGATACTGGTTGGACCTTGGGTAATAGGATGTGGTTATATTCATGAACACATCAACCATAAGGTCCTTTTTGTGTATACAGGCAGGCTAAATTGTTCCTGTTAGTAGAACAGAGCAAAGGTTAGCAGAGGGTATTCTCTGCAGTTTCCGAGTCATAACCTGACTTCAGTTAGGTAGTCATTATTATCAGTAAATATGTTAGCATATCACTGCGTGTGTATGTGTGTGTGTGTACACCCCTGCTGCAGTAATGCCCCTCACTTGAGGCCCATGAGAAGATTATGAGAAGAACAGGAAGTAAGTGGGCTGTCTGTCTGTTTGCTGTTCTTTGTTGAAGAACGTACATAGATGAATGTGTGCGCATGTGAATGTTTCTTTGAGTGCTTCTGTGTGAGCAAGTGAAAGTGTGTGCGTGTAGCAGTCCATGTAATGAAGGCCAGAACCTCAAACAGACGGCCATCAACCTCATTAGACCTTATCGAGGCTTCCCCTGCCTGCTGCCTGACCAACAGTCCAGACGGAATCGAGCTTGCAGGCATGAAGGGCACAGAATGGACACGGTGTCATGGTCCCCTCCCCCGGTACCAAGGCCCATCTGGGACATTTGATCCAGGCTTTGTGCCAAACTGTAAAGGAAAACAACAAGCCCGCCAAGATCACACAAACAGGACATCCAGGATACGTTCCCACAATGCAGAGTGGAGGGAGGACCCCGGCCCAATGAGCTGAAAGACGAGAGGTTGATAGTGGGGAGAAGAGGCAGCGAGACAGACGGAGAACGTCAGACAGAGAGACAGACGGAGAACGTCAGACAGAGAGACAGACGGAGAACGTCAGACAGAGAGACAGACGGAGAACGTCAGACAGAGAGACAGACGGAGAACGTCAGACAGAGAGACAGACGGAGAACGTCAGACAGAGAGACAGACGGAGAACGTCAGACAGAGAGACAGACGGAGAACGTCAGACAGAGAACGTCAGACAGAGAGACAGACGGAGAACGTCAGACAGAGAGACAGACGGAGAACATCAGACAGAGAACGTCAGACAGAGAGACAGACGGAGAACGTCAGACAGAGAGACAGACGGAGAACGTCAGACAGAGAGACAGACGGAGAACGTCAGACAGAGAGAGATTGTCAGACAGACAATGGTTTCATCACTCTAGGCCACATCTCTATACAGGGTAACATCTAAGGCTTTTGTGTTGGAACATTTCCCCACACACAAAGAGAGGCATTTCTAAAACAAAGATTCAGAAAGAGGAACAAGACCTTCAGAATATCAAACAAAAGAGGCCTTTGGATTGTTATTCGGAATTGGAGTCACAATGCTATGCTTGAGAACAAAGTTTCTGAGCACAACCTGTACGGGGACATTGAGGATTTGATGGGACACTTCACATCATGATTTCTTACGAGCATATTGATGGGTAATCAATTAACTTGTTGCAGCACAATTTGTGAACCAGAAACATCTGACGCCCGTAATAATCTTTGGAAAACCAAGTAAGGCTTGCTAGAAAACTTTTTGAAAGGCAGGTGAAAAGTAGTGACTCTGTATAAAGCCACTGGCAAAATACCAGTAGGTGTGTAATCCAAGTGCAGCTTGGAAATATCTTGTCCACTCCGATCAGCAGTGAACTCAAGCCTGGGAACCCTGGCGCTAAAGTCAAGGAGTCTATCACCAACCTCGTTATTATGGATGAGGTAACCACAGTTGACCAATCAGACACCATCCCCCAGAGTATCAGCTAAACCTTCCATTAATGTCCACAGAATTTAAAGTTCAGGGGAAGATTGAGATGGCAGTGGAACCCAGTCCGTCTGAACTTGCCCTCTTACAGGCCTGTAGCTATGGACATCGCTCCTCTACAAGAAGCTGGGTTTTAAATCAGGTTGTCTTAGTGTCCAGACTTGGCTGCTGTAGTTTGAACACAATTGTGCCTTGGAGGTCAGAGTGCACAACCAGGTCAACACACACACACACACCCCCCCCGCAGGGAAGATACACAGAGAAGAGACCCAGTTTAACACAAACACAGACAGACACCTCTCGCCCAAACTACACTGACTAAATACTTGCCATGTTAGCTAGTCCCTGGGTACGAGCACTAGAGGCCTTTAAAAGGCTCGGTGGGACAGAATGAAGCACCCAGACACTGTTCAGTCAGTGGTATGCAGAATAAGCCGAGTGGATTTCTGTTTGACAGGTTACGGTTTGTATGGGAAGGTTGGTGTACCACATATACCAGGCCAACACAGTTTCATTAGAAGTTGAGGGGGGCGATAATTGGTAACCCCGGGAGGAAGTGCCACCTATAGCTTGGTATACATTTTTGTGTTGGAAAGTCGTAAGTTGGTCTTTTCAGCAGAAACGTCCCGGCTTTATGGTGACGTTCATTAAAGCCTATTGGATTCCACAACCTCCGAAGTTCTTGCATCTTTTTGAGTCGGGAACCAAAAAGTATTTTCCACGACAAGTTCAACTCACACACACACTAAAAACAGATGAAGATGTACATCTCAGGGCTGCCCTGGTTACCTTTGTTTGAGAGGACAGACATCTAATGGTCTACATACACTTCCTGATGTGAACCTGCAAAGTTCATGACCTCTGATGCAAGGGCCCAGTCAGCAAACACTGACAGGAGGGTCCCAGTCTGTCTTTTGGAAGAATACTGGGCGTGACTGAGGAAGTGAGAGCGTGCGTGAGAGCGAGGACACAACCTCGCTCACGCCACAACTGGTTCAGGGAAAGTTTTTGTTTCAAGCTCAAAGTGAGATGCTCTGATGAGGACTCTGTCTTTCTCTACTGTCTGGTTAACAAGGGGTCGTGACCCTAGAGATCCTGTGAATGAGGTGACAGTTTGCACAGGGGGATGAGACCCAATTCCCAGGCACTCTAGCATTTCGGAACTGGAGGAATGCACCTCGGATGTCCGTGTAACATGAAATGTTTCAGGATGGGTTCAGTCTGAGGGGAAAGTAATGCACCATAGCAGTTCTTGGAATTAGTAATATACGAGTATGCAACAGAAAATGAAAGGGCTTACTCTAGGTTAGCATGTCTTGGAGGAAAAACGTATCGTCATACTCCAAGACCAGGTCATATTACGCACAGTAACCAAAAAGTAGTTAGGGGATTTAACATTGGATAGGATCAGGATTTAGGGAAACAAAACGACAGAATACTTATATAAATTGAGTGAATTTGTTTAAGTGTCAGTCTTTTTCTAGGTTCCAGCCTTTCTAGGTACCAATTTCCTATTTGTGGACAGTGTATCTGCTTCAGCACTTTATGAAACGGCTCATGCACAAATAGCTTTATAAAATACCAAGTGAGGACCAAACAGGCAACCACCATTTCACCACAGCTCACTTGTCCTAAAGCAAACACAAGCACTGACCCACAACAAATTTAAGTCACAATTAAAAAACTAAACACTACCATTAATCACACCCCATATACATTCAATAAGAATACCCCTGACACACACACACACACACACACGTATCACAGAGTGTTTCCTCTCCCAGGTCAGACCTTTTTTTTCTCAACCCCATGTACTATATCCTTAGGTCCCCTCTAATACAACAAGATACATATAGCTCTATTCCTCAGCATGGCTCCTAGCAACCTTCCTCAGTCTTTTGTCTTTGTGCAGCTACAGAATGTCAAGCGGGACACGTGCGTCACAGCAGAAAGCCACGTCTCCGCGGTGTTGTTTGGTTAACTGGATTCATTTGGGAATAGAGGGTGGCACTCATTCCAGTGCAGTAGCCTATAGTGATGGGAGACCCGTCGCCTTTGTAGTTTTGATGACTCACGAACATACAAAATGATCTGTAGCTATGGCCTGGACATTTCTACCCAAACATTAGTTTGATTATCTCTCCTTTAATTTCAGCACAACTAATTAATCTTAATGATTTTAGAAGTAATCGGCCCGGTGTTCGCATAAGACAAATATATTCTACTATTCGAAATGAATTGAACGGACGGATAACGAGTCTTAAAGGTGATCATCTCGTGTTCTACTATAGTTCCGCAATTTGCAATATAAATAATTAATACAGTTGGAAAACTTCTGGAAAAAACAGCCTCTTGTTAAAATCTAGGTTCACCTCAAATCACTAGAGAGGAACGAATAGGCTGAATAATGACAGCGGCCACATTGCCCATCGTTCGTTTGGGATGGGAAAAGTGCACGGCGTAATGACATAGACTATTCTATACGTGGCAGTATTCTGAATAAGCATAGCACCTAATTAACAAAAAACACTCGCGCACATTGAATTAACATTAATCTCCAGCACTTCCTGATCCTGGATGAGGCATGGCACACCAACTCAAATGAAACCGTTTCAGTCATAGAAGGTATTTAACAGCAACTCCTCGTTGCTCAAAATCTTTCTTGCGTTACAGTAAACCTGTTGTTGGTCAATATTGAGGCATTACTGCTGTTTGTACAGTGCAATCCTTGCGCGTTTCAACGCAGTTTTCTAATTCAAGGCACAGAGCGTCTACTGTACGGCCGCGGCGGAATTCAGCGCACGATGCCGTGGAAGTAGCACAAGGTCCATTTCATGCCCTCTGACTGGAGGAAGACCAAAGGAAACACCTCTCACTACTGGCTGTTCCCCAAGACAAGACCGGACTCACTGGTACACACATGCTAAATAATCAATTGCAAAAGACGATCGCAATCAATTTCATTATGTTTGACTTAAAACGGGCCACCCATTCCATGTACCCACATCTTCGCTACAGGACGGAAATACGCGTCCGCATGAAGCGTAGTGATGATCTATTAATTGCTGAGCAGCATATTAATCGACCGTTGTAACATGCCACAACAAAAGAGTGAGCAGATGCCACAGGACGTTACAGATCACTGAACACAACACAAATCCGTCAGAGGCATAAAGGTCCTACCTGGTTGGAACATACTTTGAAAATAAAAGATGACTAGAATAAAAGATCCCAAGCAAGTGGCGAGTACCATCCGGCAAATTCTGCTCATCCTCATCAGTTCTAGCAGTGTCTGTTTCATGGTTGTTTTGTGTGGAGGCTCGGTCGTGGCCTCGGCGTGCCGTGCTGGTATTGATGGTGTTACTCTGTGCGATTGTCCGACGCTCAAAGAGCTCAACAGCAGTATGGACTGTACTATTCGTCCCTCCCCTTCGTACCTCCCAGCAAAGAAAAAAAAAAAACTCTTCTTCCCCTCTAAACAGAGAATGAGCGCGCCCAAGCTCTGATGAGGAAAAACCCCAGTCAAAAACAAATTATGTATACCAGAACACATAGCCATATCTGTGCCTAAATTAGTCTAAACGTTTTCCGCTTGTCTTGTGACCATTTACGAAAAGCTTAATTAATTGTATATGAAACATCACAAGCCTGGAGGCTGTTTCTGAAACTTCAATATGGGTCCAATCGATGATCTCACAGTGCACAGTGACCATGCCTACACTTAGATCTAATTCATCAATTAATAATTGTGCAATCAATGCAGTACATACCAGTACTTAGTAAATATAAACTACATGCATATGGAGTACTTGAAATGTACACCAACATTAGATGCTACACTACATGTAACAAAATTACTAAATATTACTGAACAAACATTGGAATCAATCAATAACATTCAACGATGAAGCCATTTTTACATCAGTAGTTCTCACAAAGGGAAACTCCAGCCCGAAACTACGAAGAATAAGCCTGAGACAGACAGAACAGTTCTCCATCAGCGATTGAGTGGCGCGAGTCTGCTGTAGATCTCTTCACGAGACAATTACTCCAAACCCACACATCTTCCTAGCTCATTTTCACGCCGATGCCATGTTCTGCCTCGTAACCACATTCAGCGTTTGATCCTAATGTCATTTGTGTCAACGTGAATGACAACACCTCTGTACTCTCTGTCCTTGTCTGTTCTCCATGTTGAAACACGGCAACAACGAGTAAGCATAACGGTACTTACCCTTGGGTGTGCAGGGGCGAGTAGCTCCAATGGTTATGTCCAAAAAGAGTCCTGGCGTAGAAAGGCTGGGTAAAAAGTCAAAAGATGAAAATGCTACGTTGGTAAATGTAACCACTTGGTCGATATGAAGCGAATTTAAAACAACGTAAACCCAAGTAAGTAGTTATTATATGTCCACACCGCCTCCTAAAACCACTTTGTTTTTTTAAATGCCAAACGTGCCTGCGCCTGCGCACCTGTTAATTGATTGATTAACAGGTGACGGGTCATCCTGAACGGAAAGCCTGTGTTTGTGAATAAACGTTTTTAAATAATATGTGCAAATACAGTATACGTTTTAGATGGTACATATTCAAATGCAGTGATGTGAGGTTTAATTCAAGGCTTAAAAAAATATTGAATTTCAAACAAAGAATTCAGGTTCAATATATCTTTATTAGCTGAATATTCAGCGTTTCTATTGCTTTCCAGTCTTGCAGAGAGCATGTAGTGATGGCGTAACGTAAGCATGTGTACTGTGTTTTTGTATTATACCGCCATCTTGCGTCAGTAGTAGAGACACTCCACACATCTAGCAACCAAAGGAGAACATCACTAAGACAGCGTGTGAATGAATGAGAAGGTTCACTGCAACTGGGGCTTTTAAGACATACAAACATAGTATTCCTCTCCTATCAACTTGTCCTGCCTGGCTGACCTGATCTACTATAGACTCTAGGTTGATGTTGCACTGCCTTCCCTCTATTGATCCATTTACTGTATATTGTCATTTGTTTCCTGGGGGATATCCTCTTACCTACACACAAGTCTCACTCCTGAATGCCTTATATGTCTACATTAGGAATATGTAGCATGGTCAATCTTATCTTCAAGTCAAACTGTAAGCAGAAATGTAACATTTCTTCGTCAAGCAGAATTAAATGATTATTGAGACATCCCTCTAAGATGTTCCACAGAGACATATATTATATGCTGATAGGCTGGAATGTATGAAAAACAAAGTGATTGTGAGTGTTACGGTAATAGCCTCAATAAGAGTTTGCCATCATTCTACAAACCGTTGGTGTCTTATGCCCTCGTCTCTCCATTAACTAATGTTCTCTGTGAATATAAATGACCCTGTCTGAATCAGTCGCTAACGCTAAACAGACTTATGTTGGTTAGCATAAGTTTTATAACAATCAGAATGTACACCGGCATGTGATAGACCACACACACGCTACAGAGAATGGCGTCTCGAGCTTTCCACATCTGCAAGTTAACAACACTACAAGTTTACATCCTTACATAATCCAGCATCTTTATAATCTCTTCAAAATGTAGAGTAATGTTAACAAGCCCATCGCAAAGAGAGCAAGACAGAGAAACACTACCGGTAAGTAGGGCAAACTGGCAAATGTACCGACGTCTTGGTGTGTCTCCCTTGTTAAGTAAAAGTTAAACAAAATTAAAAAGCACATTTTATTAATTCCTTTATTATTTTTGTGTCTGATAATACTTTAATCTTCCCTCCCTGAAAGAGACATTTATATGAATTGTTACACATAAATCCCTTCAGCCCGTAGCTTCAGAATCTTTAAATGGAAATGTTTCAAACAGCTTAATCGCTACTCAGCAGTCATTAAACGGAAGTAATACACTTAGGCCCGGTTTTGCAGACACAGATTAAGACAGATTGTCCTAGGCTAGCACAAAAAAAACAGCCCAATGGAGTGTTCTATTCAACTCAATTTCTTAGTCCTAGACTAGGTTTAATCCGTTTCTGTGAAACGGGCCCTTAAGACTAATGGGTATTTATATGGGCTCAATCTCACAGGCTTTGCCGTCCGCAGAGTTCACAGGTGAAGGGTATCAAAGGTGCCACGCAGGCTACGACTGGTTTATTAAGTCGGCAAAAGAGTTTTAAAAGAGAACACAACACCCAAACTTTTGAACAAGCAGTGTCAGCAGCAGTTTGTCGGTCCCCGCCCACCTGCCAGTCAGGCTCCCGGCTGGGACGTCATTGGATGGTTGAAAGCCATTCTGCTGCCCGTCACTCCACACCAAGGACTCTCCCACTGGCGGTCTGAACTGTTGCCATGGTGAACAGTGATTGACAGCCAGGGGACTAACCTCAGCAGTTCCCTCTGACGGTCATGGCGTCGGTGGCGTGCTGGGTCACTGTCAGATTGGTCAGTACCTGGGGGAGAGAACGACCCGCACGGAATAAATAACCATTTAACCACACAGACTCTGCATTAATATCTCAATGCTGCCCGTGGGAAACAAGCTTAAATGACCTGCGCTGAATGTCACCACAAACACTGGAACAGCCCGCGCTAATCATCTATTGGTCAGTTGCCTGTGAACGTGTGAACTAAGCTTTTACCGGAAGCTAAACTGCAAACAGGACGAGGTCATCCTGATTGACACCTGCACCATCCTTTACAGCACCAGCAGCTACGTCCTCCATATTAACGGTGGCAAGCGTCCTTTCCTTCGGTGAGGTCTGCAGTCTGGGTGTCATATATGACAGAAAGCTTTTGTCTGAGGCCCCACATCATTTTAATTTATTTCAGTTCCCCGGTAGGACATATGGTAATGAGGGCACATATTTTCACAATTCTTCCTATGGAAATGAATACCCACAACCAGGGTGTTTGCTCCCACACAAGCTGGCTCACACCTGACTGGCCATCCAGAACATGGAATCCAAGTATCTGTCTGACCACAGCCATTTCTTCTACCTCTGAACCGTTTCACTTCAGTAGCTCCACAGTAGACTACAAACCAGAGGTGACTGGGCCTTCAGATGTGTCTCTATTTGGTTTTGGGAATCCCTGTCCTTGTTTGAAGCACAGGTAAAGACAGAGTTGTTGAGAGCTTGATCTGAACACCACTACATGCAGTGAATACTGACAACGCAGCTTTTCTTGATTTAAACACTGAAATCAAGAAAAATCATGTCAGACCTTTTTCACCTTCGATACAATCTCATAACCAACAAAGTTAAAGTGAAAAAGTTAATGGATCGTTTGTCTGAAATATAACCACACAACACATTGCAAAGTAATTTGCGTTCACCAATTGAAGCGATTCCGATTTTTTTCTGTTAATAATTCACACCGGGAGCTCTAGATTCAGGAAGCCCCTTAGATGGTTGCTCCGGGAAGGCTGAAGTTTTGATCATGTACGGCAGCCATTTTGTGCCAGGTCGTTCACAATGTGTAACTGAAACGAAAACGTCAAGGAAACTGATGTTCGGACCTCTGCACACACAAGACGGAGTCCCACGGTGGCATCAAGATGCTTTTTGGTCACACCGCACTTCAGGGCCACCGCAAAGCCCTGGATGACCTCTCCTGCACTGGGCCCCAACACATGGACGCCAAGGAGCCGATTCTACGGTTGGGACACAACATACACCCACTGTACAACAAACACAACACAAATAGCCACTTACGTGGTGGCTAAAGCCATGCAGATACGGCGTTTCACATCCTTTTAAAAGTAATGCAATATGACGAGTGTGTAAAGACACACTCGTCATAGAGGTCATGTGATGACCGCGGCTAACCTGGTCAGCAATGTGGCACAGGACTTTGGCATAGCAGGAGTTCTTGTCTCTACGAGGTACAGCCCACTCCAATGGCCAGTAGTAGCTATGGTAGACCTGCAAAGGGAGAAGATGCAATATAGAATACACAGTGTGTGTGTGTGTGTTCATGTTTTTATGTACAGTGTACCTCCACATTGTCTTCTCCAAATTTGAGAACGGCCTCCTCCTCAGACAGTCCACAGGCAGCGTACTCCATAGGAGTGAACAGCACTGTGGGGACGTTACTGTAGTCACACTGATCAAGAGAACACACACACACACACACATTACCATCATCAGTACTCCCTGCACTATGATCATGTGGGATTGTCATTCATAAGTAAGTAAGTAATTGTGTTACTATTTCTATAGTTGTATTCGTACTGTTTATTCTCGTCTTTTTCTTGTTTTTAACTCCTTTAATTGCTTTGTTGGAAAGGGACTCATAAGTAAGCATCGATTGGACACAAATCCACTAACCCTGTACATCGTTATAATCTTAATCCAATTCATGAACTAGAACGGAAATCCAATCCCAAAGCATGTTCTGGATAACTCCGATCCCCCTCTCAGTACCGTGGCACTTTGTCCTCCATAGAGTCTGTGGGCCAAGAGCCGCCCAGCCTGCATAGAGAGGCCTGGGGTCACGTGACGGCCCCCCTGGACCGCCCCCACAGCATACACGTATTCCACCCTGCTCTGCTCCTGCTCATTCACAAGGATACCGCCACTTCTGTGGGACGGAACCATACACGCACACGCATGTTTATTGAAAAAATGAACCAACAGAAAAAAAAGAGTAGTTGTACTCACTCCTGATGGTATTTAACTCCGATACGATCAAGACCAATGTCACCAGTACAGGTTTCTCTTCCTACAGCCAGAAGTACCTGCAAACACATACAGCCTCTTTGGAAAGTAACAAGACCCCTTCACTTTCGCCACACTTATAGTATATAGCTGGTCAAATATACATCCTTTGCCATCAATCTACACACATCACCTTATAATGAAATTGTGCTAACCAACCCTTGAGAGGATTCCACCTGTGGCAACATCAATTGACTGGATATGACTTGGAAAAGCGCACAGCTGTTGATATACAGTAAGTTCACTCACATCAAAGTATAAATAAGAGCAAAAACAATCCAAGGAACTCTGCAGTCCTTCAGGATTTGTGTCAAGACATCTGATCTGGGGACTGTTAAAAGAAATTGCTAAAGCACTGTCAAACTGTAACAAATTTGGAAACATCAATAGCTCCTCTTGGAGTTGGGCGACCATCCAAACTGATTTACCAGGCAATAAGAGACTTGGTAGGTAACCAAGATCCTAATGCCTACTGTAACAGAGCTTCAATCTCTTTTCAGAGATGATGGGAGCAAGGAGCATGAAAGGAGAAGCCACTAAGGAAGCGACTGCCCAAGCCTTTGACCGGAAGTCGCCTTTAGAGCAAAGCGGTAGATGATTTTGATCATTTACAATTACAATAGTTTGGTTTATGGCTGTCAGATCAAAATAAGTAATCAATTTGTCAAACCCTAGCGAGAGTATAAAACGTACTTACCGTATTAAACTCTCCCTGGAATGTCTCCATCTCATCAGTTGAGATAGCGGTCACTCTGAGACTCCCAGGACTGCCTGCTGCAACCAGCTCAACCTTTTACACACACACACACACACACACTTGTCTTTCAAGCCTTGTGGAGTTGAGACCTACAAGAGAATTCCATGTTAACTTTCCCATAGCATTCAAAACCTTCTAACCCTAACCAAAACCAGAAACCTTAATGCAAACCTCAATAACTGAACTTTAATGTCTAAACGTATCCTAGCCCCATCGTGTACCTTCAGGCGACAATGCCTGAACCTAAACCTAACCCCAAACGTAACCCCAAAATTTTTACCAATGGAATCAGCCCAAAATAAATTTGATGGGGGCGATTTTGTCAGGGCACCTTGGGTCCCCCCGAATGTACCCAGAGGACCTCCCACAGACACGCACACATCCACATTCAACAGTTCAGACTTCCATGTCAGCCACTGTACCTCCGTCAGTGTGTAGTGACGGAGGAACCTGACGGAGTGGACCGACATGTGGTTCACAATCTTCATCGCCATCTTGTGGTCAAACCCAGGTAGCAGCTGTGACCCCAGCAGGACAGTGACTTCCAACCCCAAACCCGACAGGAAGCCAGCACACTCCAGCCCCTCGCTCGATCCCCCTACCACCAGGGTTCGTCCAGGGCAGTGGGCCAGAGAGAACAGGTCATCACTGGGAAAGGAGTGAATGGGATGGGGGGTAAACAGAGTGGGAGGGTGGGGTGACTGGTTCTTTCTGGGTATGGGAGGCGTGTGTGTGGGGACATGCATTGAGTTTATACTGGCTTCGGGACAAACTAGTAATGGCTGTGTTGCGGACGCTTTAGGAAAAGAACTGTGCGTCCTAATAACGCGTAGACCTGGTGATGCAGTGCTCTCTGGCTCCCGGTATATTTGGGTATCGCGCTCTGTCTCCCGTGGCGATGACGAGGGTCTCTGCTGTATGATAGGTCTTCCTTCCATTGACATCGGTAGCCTGATTGGACAAAAAAGCCCAAAAGGTGCGATGACATCACCGACCAGGCCAGGACCATTAAGGCGTCCTTGCTTGGGGTCATGCTGACCTGTACGGTGTGGGGCTTCAGGACCTCCCCCTGAGCAGCCAGGTAGGTGACCCCGTTGTCCCTCAGCTCTCTCCGCAGGTCCAAGCTCAAAGACTTCCCATACTGCTGTAAGGCCTCCGCCATGTCTACCCAGCTGTGGGTCGCTGCATACCGGGAGAACGCATAGGACCCCGTTACATGCAATAGTAACACATATCAACATACCAGTACCGCACACAGCTAAACTTACTAGTACCGCACACAGCTAAACTTACTAGTAGCGCACACAGCTAAACTTACTAGTACCGCACACAGCTAAACTTACTAGTACCGCACACAGCTAAACTTACTAGTAGCGCACACAGCTAAACTTAGGGCAGGATGTAAATATACCGTAAATTAAGAGAACTACATTTGATGGAATGACAACTAACACCCATTCAACCAACACTCAAAAAGAACCGGTAATAATATGGGTTTAGACCACAGATCCTCTCCGACCTTCACCCTGCTCTTTAAACTTCCAGCCATACATCTGGGCATCCTGGATGGCTTTTCCCAGTAGGGAAGCTTGGTGCAGCAGCTTCCCGGGAATACTGACCCGGTTACCCTGGGAACCACCTAGACCCGAGAGACAGGGACAATCAAGGACTGTTATAATAGTCGCCAACAATATACAGGAGACGACTAGGCACACAGAGAAATATGACAGGAAGTAACAGAAAATAAGATTTAAACAAAACAGTGCCTACATAACACACCCATGTTATCCTGGCTGGGAGCCACAGAGCCAAGGACCATCACCTTCTTCCCAAACGCAGCAGCTTCCTGGTAGCGAGAACAGAAAAGTCTCAAACAAAGACACAGATTAGGAGGCTGAAGTAAAATCATCAATCCTCCTTATGTCAACTTCTTACTTCAAGTTTTCTCAGGAGCTCTGAATATCACAGCTCCTCTAATTAGCATAAACCCCATTCATATAGTAATTATTACAATACGCTTGGGCAAGCTGTGTGAGCATGAGCCAGGTGTCTACTGATTAAGTAGTTTGTGGGTAGAGTTTATTGGTAATAAACTCTACCCACAATACAATTGTGGGTAGAGTTTATTACCAAAATAAAATCTTATTAAGGAGTTCATTATAATTTAAATTTAACTTAAAATTAGGGAAAGAGAGAGAGACAAATCCAAAAAGAGGCTGGGAGACCAGGGGTAAAGACAGAGGGATACACAGAGTGTACTAGTTGTGTAGTGGTACTGTGACACACAGTGTACTAATACTAGTTGTGTAGTGGTACTGTGACACACAGTGTGTACTGGTACTAGTTGTGTAGTGGTACTGTGACACACAGTGTAGTGGTACTGTGACACACAGTGTACTAGTACTAGTTGTGTAGTGGTACTGTGACACACAGTGTACTAGTACTAGTTGTGTAGTGGTACTGTGACACACAGTGTACTAGTACTAGTCGTGTAGTGGTACTGTGACAGTGTACTAGTACTAGTCGTGTAGTGGTACTGTGACACACAGTGTACTAGTACTAGTTGTGTAGTGGTACTGTGACACACAGTGTACTAGTACTAGTTGTGTAGTGGTACTGTGACACACAGTGTACTAGTACTAGTTGTGTAGTGGTACTGTGACATACAGTGTACTAGTACTAGTTGTGTAGTGGTACTGTGACACAGAGTGTACTATTACTAGTTGTGTAGTGGTACTGTGACACACAGTGTACTAGTACTAGTTGTGTAGTGGTACTGTGACACACAGTGTACTGGTACTAGTTGTGTAGTGGTACTGTGACACACAGTGTACTAGTTCTAGTTGTGTAGTGGTACTGTGACACACAGTGTACTGGTACTAGTTGTGTAGTGGTACTGTGACACACAGTGTGTACTGGTACTAGTTGTGTAGTGGTACTGTGACACACCTTGGCGACAACAAGTCCTCCAGGGTCTCCTCCAATGACCAGCAGGTCAAAGTCATACTGTCCACCACAGGGAGGCAGAGCCTGATCCATGTCTCTGTGCTGACGTCTCCGGTCTTTGGTGTTGATCAGACCTAGAAAGACAAACAGCATGTTGACTAGAGACAGACAAAACTAGGTTTTAATCCAACGGTCTAGCAGCATTGAAAGAATATTTTTTAGTTTCCAGAGAGATTTTTGTAAACTTGCATCCATTGAATAATATGATAGCTCTTCTAATGCAAAAGCCAAAACAACCTTGACCTATATTTGACACCAAGTGGTTTGTGTTTGAATCAGTAAGTGGTCTCTGCGGGGGTTTGAATTACAATGGCATGCAGGCTCAGCTGGTGTGGGATTAAATTAGAATTAGGTTGGTCCGTCGGTCATAACTGCTGTCTCTTGTGCACATGTATTGATGTACCAAATCTCGCCTACTCATCTTTCAAAATACTTTACATTCCAACACGGCAAAAAGTATTTTTTTTTTATTGAATCCATAAACCGAAGCTTTAGTATGTTTCAACACCAAATGAAAGTGTTGTTTGCCTATGGAAGTATATAGACGTGTGTGTATATGGTTCTAACAGGAGTTCTTCATCTTAATGTTCTGTTCTTGTCTGTTTACATGAGATCAGATAAAAATTAGTCTTACTTACACCTTAAAAACATAGTCTTGCAAATTGCTTGCTTTAATACCTGAATGTATCCTTGAGGATTGACAGTGTTATTCTATCCTGGCCAGTGTCAGAGAGTGCTCAAATCTTTCAAAATTGTCTCTGAATTTGCATTGAAATACAGTAGGCTATACAGTCTGACACCCTAAATACATGTTGCACAAACAAATGTACGTCATTATGCACAATGAATCATTTAGTATCTATTCGAAAAGTTTAATACATTGTGCATATATTAAACTTTTCGAATAGGTACCAAATGAACCATTTAGGACTAGTACTTCTGCGTGGCCGACATTCCCATACAGGAAATGTCACAATTTCGCCCACGTTTACATAATGTAGGACTGCGGTCTTCGTCGTGGCCATATATTTTAGACTAAAATGTTAGTCAACAGTAATAAATTACTTAGTTCCAAATGACTTAAGCTTTTAAATTAAAAAAATGTACTACAGCAAATGCGAGTAATGGCAGAAATAACATTCAAGCAAAAAGCACCGTCGTTTTACCGTTACAAATACTGCGGAATGTTCTTGCGGATCATTCAGCTGTGGTCATCGGTTCAACTAGAAAGTGGTGAGAGTCCTTTGCAACGCATTTCTGCCCTTGTTCCTATACATAACTTGTCCAATCTGAAAAAAAAATTTAAACAAGGGGAGGGATTTGTTAAAGTAAATGCCTGGTTTACCGTGTAACACGTATTGCGTAATTTAAGTGTCTTGTCACGGATTATTGATCTTCTAGAAACTATTTGGACATCGCAAACCCTAATCCGACCCCTATGCCTTCCTTGCACACTTGCTCAGAGTGATCTTCGTGGTGACGTTTTGCTGACAATATTATGATGGGGATGTCCACTGTTGCTATAAGGGTTAAATAAACGCATACATTTTTGAACACAGACTTGGACTTGATTTAAATGATTCGATTGTCGACTGTAAACTAAAAAAACTAGAATGTGAAAGTGCACTAGCCAAAAAAACGCACTGGCTTGTGTGATCCCACTCCGTGCGTAGAGGTTTTACACTCGAACTGGAGGGCGGTATTAGACTGCAAACCTATGACTATGTTCACTCCGTAATTTAAGCAAGGGTAATTTGTAAAAAATGTTTCCCATGCCAATAAATTATTTCACATTGAAAATGTAATCTTCAAGTGGGATGTCTTGGTTTTAGAATAATTTTTGGGACCGTATTAAATAAATGTATACACCATGAAATATAATTTACATGATAAATAAGTAATGCATTTCTACATTTAACTATAGAACATTTAAACAGATTTATTTACTGGTTGCAGTCATTGTGAAATCTGTCATTATTGAATCCGTCACTGACTGTCAACCAAAGTTGGAAAGGCGGGCTCAACAGAATACTGTTTTTTGATTGGTGAATCGACTTAATGGCCAGGGTTGCCATGTCCCTTTATAAGTAAATTTGGTGTTCTTTTTTCAGAAAGTCGGATTGAAATATTATCTGTCGTGGATCAAGACCCAAAACATACTGCCCCCTAAACATTTTGTTCCCCTCTTTCAAGGCCCTTGAGACAAAAGGGCATTGAGACACCCCTAAATAGTAAGTTTAGATCCATGTAACTTTTAAATCCATGTATACTACACACGTGTCATATCTACTCCACCTACTGTTGTATATTACATTTGTGTAGATTCGTTGTGTAGACAAAGTCTGAGCATGCTCCTGATGAGACTGCAGATGGTGTCCTGGGGTCAGTCGGTGGATCTGCTCCCAGTCTTGGATCAGTCTGTGGCACTACTTGGCGGCGATGGATGCACCAATACATAATGCCCCAGAGGTTCTCAAATGGATTCAGGTCTGGGGAACATGAGGGCCAGTCAATGGCATCAAGACTTAGTCAAACGGGAACTGCCTACACACTAGGCACTGTCCTGCACCAGGAGGAACCCAGGGCCCACTGCACCAGGAGGAACCCAGGGCCCACTGCACCAGGAGGAACCCAGGGCCCACTGCACCAGGAGGAACCCAGGGCCCACTGCACCAGGAGGAACCCAGGGCCCACTGCACCAGGAGGAACCCAGGGCCCACTGCACCAGGAGGAACCCAGGGCCCATTGCACCAGGGCAAGATTTCAGATACCTGTTCTGCTGCTGGGTTGGTTCCGTTTGGCCCTGCAGTTTCTAAACACCAAAATGTTAGAACAGTTATTTACTCATCCTGGAACCAACACACAAGAGCTCTTCATTTGGAAGGTGGATTATGATACAAATAACATTTTACATGGGACTGGCTTTTTCTTATGAGAAATATTTTTTTAATTACACTAAAATGAACACAAGTGGAACCAAAGTGAAGCAGGAGCAACAATCTTAATTGTTTGGGAAGTTGATTAAAGCCACTAACAAGTCTGTGACAAGTGGTAACATGTTTAAACAAAAGCCTTGGTTTAAGAAAATTGTGATGATACATTACTTTTTTGTGCTGGCATGCTTGTTTACAGTGACAGAGCTTGATTAAATACAGAAAATATATAAAAAGTTTAAACAAAAACAGATGTTACTACTTTGTGATTACAAACCTCAAGGCAGGATATATTTGCAAGCTTCAACTTTTCCTGAAAATCAAATCGTCATATATATGGGTCTTGGGGTGGACCTTATAATTGGTTGCCAGGAGTACTACAGATTCCCCCCAGAGAATGTCTTCGCCTGTGAGCAATTAGATAGAGTAATGATAGTAAACGGTTTAAACATGACGGTACCGATGAGTTGTTCTAGGCTACTTTGAATGTTCAGAACATGCTAGTTTTTAGAAGCTTGTTAGCAGGGTCATACATTTTCACAGGCAATTATAGTTACTAATAAAACAGTTCCTATAATAAAACGCCCTTTTAAAGCCACGTAATTCCAATACTAATAAGATAAGCGCCTTTGTAACCGTAAACAGAACCCAACTGAACTGATAAGTACTGGGACTGGATCAGTCGCCCTCTAGTGGTCGCGTCCGGGACAACAGTTGTTAACCCCAACAATAACTCCCCTTTCCAAGCTAAACCTCAATCTCCTAACCTGCTACATCTTTTAACATCTAGTTAACGTACCTGTAACATGTATTCAACTAACCAGCCAACATCTGCGGCATCAAACCGCCAGCTTCACTGAAGACGTAACGTGAACTAGGTGAGGCATATGTGGTTATCGATTTTGGTGTCCCCGGTTAAGTTCAATAACAAATACCAAACACAAGAGGGCAATGTTGCCCGCACAAAAATGATTTGGACAAAAACAAGGAAGTGCTTGTATGCTTGTTACTGCAGTGCTACAGGAAAATTCACCTGCATTCATCATGATTAACCAACTGTAAGACACTTTTGATAAGAGGAACTGTTCATTTGAAAACACTTCCCTTTTTTTTCTTCCTGCCTCTAACCCAGGGGAGGGAAAACGTTTTGGCTCGGGGGCCACATCAGGATTTTGAAAATAAATGAAGGGACACTTTTTTTTTGTAATTTGTTAATCATGAATACTTTTTATGCAGCAGAGGGCAACAGTTAAAACATGTACAGTAGATCCTTTATAATGTGTAAATAATTTAAATTCTGAATCAGATGTATTAGAATGGGCTGGTGCCGCCTCGGGTCGTAGTTTGGCCACCCCTGCTCTAACCCATTCCGAAAGACCTAGAATACCTTTTTCAGGAGAGAAGAGAACATTTTTACATCAAGGACATATAGGAGAGAGTGATTCAAGCAATCTTGTAAGTCTCTTGTTTTTTTAACAATTTTATCATACCATAACTTGGAACAATTAACACAGCTGTTGCAGTTTTTACATTTTACTTTTAAAACAACTTCCTCTTTATTTTCAATGTCCTCTTTCTGTCTGTGAAACCTTTTGGCTTGAATTAAGATAGATCTCGTCTTTGTCTTGATTATTATGATTACTATTATGATTACTATTATGATTACTATTTTGAGCCTATTTACAGCACTGTTGAAAGTGTCAGTGTCTTCCAGGTCTAAGAAAAACAATCTTCTAACCTGGTACCATTTCTTTACAGAATCTATTGTCAATTCCCCTCCAAAAAAACACTGTGCAGAAATTAAACTATAAATTAACAACTAACTTTAATATTCGAAGTAATCAACAATGGCCCCTGTGCCTGAACTACTGCTGGCCACTCTGGAGGAGTTAGTTGAAGTAGAGTTGAAAACGTTGAAATGGCACCTGACCCAAGACTTGCTTGAAGGTTTTCCTCACATCCCTGTGAGCCAGCGGGAGAACTCAGACAGACTGGACACAACAAAGAAGATTGTGGATACCTATGGTCCTGGGGGTGCTGTGAAGATCTCAGTGGAGATCCTGAGGAAGATGAGCCAGAACCAACTGGCTGAATCCCTTAAAAATGAGTGTGGCGTGCCTAAGATAACAGAACCAGAAGGTTGGTTGCCTATAAAACATCACAAACAGGATAAGAGGACAATGATTTTACAGGTAGAAATGCATTGCAAGTAATAAAGGAAAAACTACATTTAACTTGTAGTTTTGTCATAGAGCTATTTACAGTAGAGAGAGAGCATGTATTTTTGTACTTGCAAGAGGACTATAAAAAAGAAAATTGCTCTCCCCACATACGCCAATGTTGCCAGAAGTCTGAAGATCAAATACATTTACTGTTATCACAGTTGCTATCACAATCAAAATATTATGGAAAATATAATAACATTTTCAGTATGTACTCAAAATAAAATGATAGAAACCTGACCTAATAGTTTATCATTTAATCTACAACCTGACCAAAATGATGACATTGCAGACAGTTATATCTGCTGGAAAGGCTTTGACGATTGCAATTTGAGTGATACAATCCAGACAAACACACGCATTAAATCACTCTAATACACTTGTTGTGTATAGTCCTCCCCCCTGCAGTTGAAGAAAAACTGAAATGCTATCTCAGGAAGAAGTACAGCTCAATATACGAGGGGACGTCAAGGGAAGGTGATTTCATCCATCTTAACCGGGTCTTCACTAAGCTTCACGTGATCAACGGGGCCTGGGGAGGGCTCTCCGGCGAACACGAGGTCATGCGTCTGAACATCAGAACACCAGCCGCAGAAGAAACCACAGTTGAAGTCAGCAACATTTTCAAACAACTGCCTGATCAAAAGAAACCAAAAGGACTGTGCTGACGCAGGGCATAGCAGGCATAGGGAAGTCCGTTTCTGTTCAGAAGTTTGTTCTCGACCGGGCAGAAGGAAAGGCGAACCAAGACATTCATTTAGTCTTTCCACTTCCTTTTCGACAAATAAATTCCAATATAGGCGAAGGCGACTGCAGTCTGATTGAACTGCTTTATCAGTTTTTCCCTGACATGGGACTAATTCGAAGTCTGAGCAAAAAGTCTAAAGTTCTGTTTATATTTGACGGTCTGGATGAGTGTCGCCTCCCTCTGGATTTTTCTAACAAGGTGCTGACGGATGACACCAAGCCAGCCCCTCTGGCCCAACTGATCACAAACCTCATAGCCGGTGAGCTCCTCCTTGATGCCCAAATCTGGATAACGTCCCGGCCTGCAGCTACCAATAAGATACCTCGACAATACATCCACCAATGGACAGAGGTACGAGGATTCACTGACCCACAGAAGGAAGAGTACTTCAGGAAAAAAATCTGTGATGGCAACTTGGCCAGAAAAATTATCACACACATTAAGTCATCAAGGAGCCTACACATCCTATGTCACATACCAGTCTTCTGTTGGATATCTGCCACTGTTTTAGAAAAGCTCGTGGGTGAAGCAGGAAGTAAAACGATACCCAAGACTCTGACTGAGATGAACATACACTTCCTACTCTTTCAAATAGGGAGAATGGGAGCAGCAGACAATTCCACAGGAACTTACAACATTGTCCTAAAACTTGGAGAGCTGGCTTTCCGTCAGCTGGAAAGAGGGCATTTGGTCTTCTATGAAGAAGATCTGACAGAGTGTGGCAGTGAGCTCAGGTTTATGCACCGAGATCTTTGAGGTGGGAAGGATGAGTCGGAAGACTGCGTTCAGCTTCTTGCATCTGAGCATCCAGGAATTTCTGGCCGCAGTATATGTGTTTTTCACATTCATAAACGGCAAACAAAACCCACTGGTCAAACACAACAGTATTATCAAACTTCGGACTTGGCGAAAACAGCAATCAATGAATGACTTATTCAAGAATGCAGTAGATCAGGCCTTACACAGCGAGAATGGACATTTGGACCTGTTCCTCCGCGTTCTCCTTGGACTCTCACTTGAGTCCAATCATACTCTTTTGCAAGACCTACTGACACAGAAAGGAAGAAGCACACATACCAATGAGAAAACAATTAAATACATCAAGAGCAAGATCAGGAAGAATGAGTCTCCGGAGAGATGTATCAATCTCTTCCACTGTCTGAATGAACTGAATGACAGCTCTCAAGTGGAAGAGATCCAAATGTACCTGAATTCAGGGAGTCTTTCAGAAGTCAAACTCTCCCCTGCACAGTGGTCATCCCTGGTCTTTGTGTTGCTGACTTCCGAAGAGGAGATTGATGTGTTTGACCTGAAAAAATACTCCAAAACAGAGGAGGGCCTTCTGAGGATGCTACAAGTGATCAAAGCTTCCAGAATTGTGATGTGAGTTTCTGGACATGTCAATTGGATATCTATTCATAACTGTAAGACAATACAAATGTTCCCAGTGCGGTGTTTTAATCTAACAGACTTTACATCCCAGTTTTCACCCAGATAATATTCACCCAGTAATATACTGTATATATAACATCAAAACACTGCATAACTGGATGATTTATTTTCTACGTTAGGCTCGATGGATGTAACGTCACAGAGATATGCTCTGAAGCTCTGGCCACAGTTCTAAGCTCAAGCTCCTCTCACATGAGAGAGCTGGACCTGAGTAACAATGACCTGCAGGATTCAGGAGTGAAGCTGCTATCTGCTGGACTGGAGATTCCACACTGTAAATTGAAGAAACTGAGGTTAGCTTGCCATTGTACTGACATTAAACCTACAGCAGGTCTGGCATTCTTTAAAATATGAATCGTTTTGTTTAGAGTTTGTGTTTGCATTTCCTTTTTTTTCCATTAGACTGAATGGATGTAACTTCACAGAGAGATGCTGCAATGTATTGCTTTCCACTCTCACAACTTCAAATCTGATAGCGCTGGACTTAAGCAACAACAAGCTGCAGGATTCAGGAGTGAAGCTGCTTTGTGAAGGACTGGCGAGTTCACACTGTAGACTGGAGACACTGAGGTCAGTATTTATTTAAATTATTTTATGTTCACGTTTGGCCTAAATACTAAGCATCATCTCGTTTTAGAAAAATTATACGTGGGCCTGTTAAAAAGCAATACTTTCGTCAACATGAACAAAACACTTAGACTTATGGCATTTGGAATATATTTTTCTAGTAATTTCTAGTAGTTTCTAATAATTTACGTTATTATAATCCAAATTGTCACAGTCCATTTCTGAGTGGATTGCCTAGCTTTGAAAACAAACACGATTCTGTAGTGTAAATCTCTGCATGTTGAAACATTCCCGAAAACCATTGACTGTGAACACAGTGCGTTGCTGCATCCACAAATGTAAATTAAATCTCTACCATGCAAAGAAACCATATATAAACAAGATCCAGAAAATGGTCTTAAGCTCATTAAAGATGGACTGAGGCCAAAACATGATACAGGTTAATGGGAAAAATACAAGTTAATTACAATTTCTTCATACCTTGTATCTGGTAGAAGCTTTGTAAATTCACTGGAGTGCTTTTTTTGTATTTATAAAAACATTAAATATTTGCAAATATTTTGACACAAAACATTACATCTAGGCCGCAGCACACCAGTTCAGACCTGTCCTAAAGTAATATTTGAACAATATTACAGCGTATACTTAATCTTTACTATACAGGATATTGTTGGTAAT
>JACXGK010007678.1:0-18511 GCA_016801125.1 Novumbra hubbsi
GTGTGTGTTCTTCTGCGCACCATGCTCCAGTGTGTGTGTTCTTCTGCGCACCATGCTCCAGCGTGTGTGTCGTTGTGCTCCAACATAGCGGGCTGCTTTCTGAGGCGTTACTGAGCTCAGCTGATGACGGTCAGAGAAGCTGGGAGCTTAAATCCTGTCACCCGCGGGGCCGAATGTACAGACTACCTCTACTGTGTTGGGGCAGTTTAGGTTTAGGGCTAAGGTTCCGTTTTGGGTTGAGGTTAGTTTCAGGGTTAGGGTTAGGATAGGGGTTTGGCGTGTGTGTAATTGCAGGTCCTGACTGTAAGGACTGTAAGACCAAATATGAACCCAATTTCATGTCATCGGATCCCTTATATACACGGCTCAAAAGAAAGGAAACACTTAAATCAGGTCTCGAAGGAGGAAATATATTAAAGATCAAAATCTTTACTGTACATTGTGTAATTAGTTGAGAACTAAATTACGTTAAAACGTCCCCCATGTGCCTGTATGCACTCCTGACAACATCTGGGCATGCTCCTGATGAGACGTCTGATGATGTCCTGGGGGATCTCCTACCAGACCTGGATACATGACGTCCCAGAGGTTCTCAATTGGGTTCAGGTATGGGGAACGTGAGGGCCAGTCAAGGGCATCAAGGCCTTGGTCATCCAGGAACTGCCTACACACTCTGGCCACATGAGGCCAGGCATTTTCCTGCACCAGGAGGAACACTGCACCTGAGTAAGGTCTGACATTGGATTTGAGGTTTTCATATTGGTACCTAACAGCAGTCATGGTACCATTGACTAGGAGGTGGAGGTCTGTGTGACCCTCCGAGGATATGACTCCCCAGACCATCGCTGACCCACCGCCACACATGCCGGATGATGGTGCAGGCAGCATAACGTTCACCACGGCGTCTCCAGACTCTTTCACGTCTGTCACATGTGCCCAGTGTGAGCCTGCTCTCATCTGTGAGGAGAACGGGGCTCCTAAGGTGGACCTGCCAATTCTGGTGTTCTCTGGCAAATGCCAATGGAGCTGCACGGTGCTGGGCTGTGAGCACAGGTCCCACTAGAGGATGTTGGGCTGTCATGCACACCCGTAGGTCACTAAAGGTCCTTTTCTAGGGCTCTGGCTGTGCTTTTTCTGTTCCTGCTCGCACAAAGTAGCAGATATTGATCCTGCTGCTGGGTTGAGGCCCTTCTACGTTCCTGTCTAGCTCTATTTGTGTAGCGGCGCGTATGGATGTGCCATCCTGTAGGAGCTGGACTACCTGTGCAACCTAAATGGGCTGCAGGCAACGCCTCATACTACCAGTAGAGACGAGGACACTATCAAAAACTAGAGAAGAATCAGTCAGGATGGTTAAGGAGAGTCCAATAGTCTGTGACCACCACCTGCAAAACCATTCCCTTTTTCGGGGTTGTCTTGCTGTTGCGTCTCCAGTGTGCCTTTTGTCACTTAAATTTGCACCAAAACAGTTGAGATTACCCGTTAGGTTTTAGTGTTAGGTTAGGGAATAATCTTTAGGGGTTAGGTGAGGTTTCAAGAACTAGGATTTTTTGTTATGTATTTCTATATTCTCCAGTGGTTTAGTTTCTCTCAGTAAATAGTAGTTTATCCCCCTTTTTGTAGCGGGATGTTGTTTACATTACATGTCCTCCTTTCATTTTCGTATTACAGACAGATACGTTTGCATTCTGATTTTCTCGCTGCTTCTGTTGATGTCCGTTCTCGTCTCGTGTTGAATTGGGGGAATGTGTACAGAGACGTAAAACGTTTTGTGGAGACTGTGACAGAATGAAAGAGTGTTATGTAGAGCCCAGATCTCATAGCATAAAGTACTTCTGTCTGACTGCTTTATGTGCGGATCTCTGTCATAGCAGATGTCTTTCTGGTACTCTCCTACGTGCAGCCCAGGGAATTAATGTAAAATTAACGTTACTGAGTATTTGTTCCTTATAGCGACGAGGCAAAGCTACGGAGTCTCAGCGGTAAGCTGAGTTATCCTGTTGGATCAGGTTTAGCCCCATTTCATTGTCTGCTGTCTATGTGTTTTGTTGTTCGGTTGGCCAGTTAGCCTCCAGCACAGCTATGCATTGTTTCATAGGCTTGAAGCCCACAACTGGATCCCTAAGAAAATAAATGAGGCAAAAACACGCCAAATCTCTCTGTGCCGAGTCATTTTATTTTTAGGTTTGTAAGAGACCTTTAATTTGACTTTTTTTTCTGACATTGTGTCAAGGAAAAGAGTCTTTAACACTACTCTGTCACTCTTTCCCTCAGGTAAAACGGACAGAGGATCCTATTCCTATGGAAGAGACTCCAATCTGCACGGGTGTCATCAGGTATATAATACATTTATTAATGTCACACATCATAATTATCACTACATTACCCGGGTAATGTATTTAAATGGTTAAATAGTTTTTTGTCCCAAAAGGTAAATTCAGTGTTTATACAATATAAAATATTTTGGTGAGATTGAATGAGCTCGATCGTTGCCTGAAGGCTGGGTTGTTGCAGACTTTTTACTGTATTGCTTCCCATCATGAGTGGAATGGTGATAGAACTTGGCCTGTGGTTGGCATGGTAATTGAACTTGGGCTGTTGTTGGCATGGTGATAGAACCTGGCCTGTGGTTGGCATGATGATAGAACTTGGCCAGGGGTTGGCATGGTGATAAGGCTTGGCCTTCTTTCTCAACTAAAGCGATATCCTTTAGCTGTCTCCAATATTACTGTAATAAATATTAAACCCATCTCACAGTTTTTTATATGGTTTATTATTACTAAATGGTTTTAATATTACTAAATAATAAACCAAACTACTGTGCTAAGTATTGAAATCTTAGTACTGTAAGATATATATTTTAACCCATAGAACTGTACAAATATTAAACAATTGTACTGTACAATAAGTGAAACCCATAGTAGTGTAGGACTAAATAGTAAACCTACTACAGTACTATAACTCTGAATAATAAACCTAAAATACTATAACTAAACAATAGACCTGAATTATTTAGTTTTAAGTATACGCTACAACACACTATGCCGCAATGTTTTCTTGCCACACATGAATTTCACATTCTGGGCATTCTAAGTGTCATTAGCTCACGGTCTGTCCTAGGCAGCAAGAGAGAGAGTGTGTCTGTGTGTGTGTGTGTCTGTCTGTGTGTGTCTGTGCCTGTCCGTGTTCATGCACTGGGGTGTGCATACCAAATGAGCCAGTTGCATTATGGTTGTGTTCATTCATTGTATGTAAAAAAACAGACCTCTTGAAGAATTGTGTATTCATGGGTTTTACAATCCCATGTCTAATGGGTTTGTGTTTCCTATGCTGCATTGTTTGATATTTCATATTATCTATAGTTTGGATGAGTTTTTTATGTTGTGAATTGGTTAGATGAGAAAGTGTTTTATATTGGTTGTATGAGAATGTTTCATATTATATATTGGTTGTATGAGATACTGTTTCATATTATGTAATGGTTGTATGAGACAGTGTTTCATATAAAATATAGGTTGTATGAAATAGTGTTTCATATTTTCTATAGGTTGGAGTACATAGTGTTTCAATTTAATCTGAAGGTTTGACACTATACAAATAAAATACTTTACAAAGTTTAAGATCAGAGGGTTTAGACTTAGGACTAAGGTCAGAGGGTTTAGACGTAACCTTAGGACTAGGTCAGAGGGTTTAGACGTAACCTTAGGACTAAGGTCAGAGGGTTTAGACGTAACCTTAGGACTAAGGTCAGAGGGTTTAGACGCAACCTTAGGACTAAGGTCATGGTCAGGTTTAGGGTTAACTTTAGAATTTGGGTCATGTTTACGTTTAGACTTTCAGATACGATGTAGTCAATGACTTCACCTTGAAAGGCACAACAAGGACTCATTCAATCTGGCTCCTAACTGTGTGTGGGTGTGTGGGTGTGTGGGTGTGTGGGTGTGTGAGTGTGTGTGTAGTGCTACACAGCCCTCTACAGATTTCCATGTTCATTTCAAGCTGTATACACAGTGCTTGGTGTTATTTTTTTACCTGTTAATGTCTGAGGTTGGTTCTATATTACTTTGCCACTGGTTATTAGACCTCTTTGTGTTTGTGGCTCACAGAGTTACACACAAACACACATACACACTGCTACACACTGATTTATTGTTCCATTTGGTCTTCAATGGTTTCTGGCGGTTAGCCAAGGCCAGTCAACGACCACGAAAAAATGAACAGGCTGTTTAAGCAGAAAAAATATATGCACATTATACACACACAAACACACACACATCGCCATCAAATACAAATGTGCAATCCGACACCATAGCATACCTACATTTCTGTCAGGGCTCCAGAAATGTGTTATAGGCTCAAGCTGGGGTTAGTACCTGTGGCTGAGTCTTCCTCCTGACAAGCCCATTCACCAGACAGCCAAGTGCACTTCATCACACCAGGGCCCCGTTGGCTTGGGTTGATGGTAGTGCCCTACGTAGGGAGTAACGTGTCATTGGGGAGGCACCAGGAGAGGCTGAATTCTACTGTAAAAGTGTTTGGAGTATGTGAGTTTGTTATGTGAAGTATGTATGCTGCGTGGCTGGATGGAGGGGCAAATATTTACAGGCAGCACAGCACTCTGGGTTCAGCCAAGCTCTGCGTGTGTGTGCGCGTGTGTGCGCGTGTGTGTGTTTAGCAGAGGAAATGATGGTTGCTGCCAGACTGATGTGTTCTCACACTAACACGAATCTTCATCATTTCCTCCATTCCGTCTTTTTTCCCTCTCGGCTGGCAGAGACGTCGTCAGGGTTGATAGGCTGGTACTCTCATTAGCGAAGTTCACACAGTCGAAAAAGAAATGATAGAAAAGACAGGTTAAGTGGCTTCTTTCTCGCTTAGCGTCTCAATAGTGTTTTTCTCAGACTCCCCATCCCTCTCTGGAATGAGAGTCCCTCGGTGGAATTTAACTAAATCCACATGAATATAAATCATTGTTCATATTTCTTCTAGCTTTTTCTTCGCCTACAACTGACAACCACATGTTTGTTATTAGGGGTTCCATGAAGGGAGTATTGATAGTGAAGTGTGAATTGTGTTGCTATCTGGCGTTCCCTCCCGGTTTGACTGGACAGGGTTTTGGGGTCATTTTGGCTCCTGGTTACACTCCCTTCCAGGTGTGTGGTCACACCTGTGTCGCTTCAGCAGCCAGCGGGACTACGTGGCTTGTAACAGTCGTTTAGATCTCAGGTATGCTTGCATACCATTGGAATATTATCCTTGAAGGTGTTGGATGTTTAATACCCCATCTTCAAAATATAGAAAGCGTTATGTGGATCTCTATTGATATAACATTTATTTTGGAGACTAAGGCTTCATCCCAAATTGCTGCCTACTACCTTAAATAGTGTACCGTTTTTTACCAGAACCCTTTTGGCCATGGGGAGATTCAGTGCACTGCCGAGGGAATAGGAAGCCATTTATGAGACAGTCTGCAAATTAGTATGTTACCACTCTGCTCTGGTTCATTTCCTTTAAATATCTGACATCATTTGCATTTAGTAATCAATTATTTATTTAACTTAGCAAATTCGAGAATGTGTTCTCGAATCTGGACGTTCTGTTACAAGCACTGAGTTGGATTGGTGTTCATTCATACAACATCGGTACTAGAATATCTCCTGCAAGGAATTTTGTTGTGGTAATATGTTTTGTAATGTGTCAAGTGTGTTGAGGGCCATTGGCTGCTATATACACACACACACCCACATACATGCAGTCCCAGCGAAAGGCTTCTGTCTGGGACCTACATTTGGGTCTTTTGTGATTTCTTTCAGCAGGGTGGTGAAGTTTGAGTGGGTGGTTTGGGGGGTCGTTCAGGTGGGTGTTTCTGATGGAACCATGTGTGTCTTCAACCAAATCTTTTGTGTTTTGCCCTGACCCTGACCTTAACCCTAACCCTAACACTGACCCTGACCTTAACCCTAACCCTAACACTGACCCTGACCCTGGGGAGGAGAACGTTTTGCATTTTGTTTCCTCAGTCCGAGTGGCTGAGAAAATACATGATTTAATACTATTGGGTAACTTTTCACTGTCAACATGTTGTCGATAATAAATTGCCCTTGTGAAACAGTGGAATGTTACTACAGACTTGCTTCCCTACTTTGGTGATTGTTCAGGATTCTATTTTTGTCTGGTAGAAGGAAAAAAAATAATTTAAGCACTTCTCACCTTCTGTACATTTGTTGTTTGAATTGTTTTATGAATTAAGTTTTAAGTGATTATTCCACTTATTTCGTTGTGATGCTTGACTTCCCAGCGAGCGCCTGTCTTCTCACGTTAACTTGTGTTGGAGTGTTAATTGCCGCTCGTTAAAAGCTGAGCATCAAAAAGGCCTGGGAAGGTGTGTGAAGGAGGTTTGATTTTGTGATCAAACCACACACACACACATTGTGAATGTATGACGGTATGACATGCCATAAGCTTCCACTTCCTGATTCACCTGCTGTTCATTGAATTAACTCCAACACAGCTTCCTGTTTTACCCGTCACAGCATCTGCATCCCAAAGGCCACACTACTCTCTTCATAGTGTGATAAATAGGGCACTGAGTAGGGGATAGGGTAGCTTTGTTGTGAGGTAAATCTAACACACATCCCACTGACATTCATTCTCTCACGTTTCTTATTTTGCACATTCTCTGGGATAAACTATTAGTTGATAATGAATGTGCTCTTGCTTTCCCAGCCTTTGGATTTAGAATTAGGAAGTAGAATCTTGGTGAATTGTGAGGTGCTGTCCACTTCCACGTTCACTTTAAACAGATAACAACTGGATCAATGGCTGTCGTCTTTTAAACAAAACTATGTTTTAGAGGGTTTTCATTCATATACGCTTACAAAGTGTCAATGCACCATTTCTATTTTGGAGGCAGTGGTTGTTAGCTAGAACCTTCTCTTGTGGTTGTTAGCTAGAACCTTCTCTTGTGGTTGTTAGCTAGAACCTTCTCTTGTGGTTATTAGCTAGAACCTTCTCTTGTGGTTCTTAGCTAGAACCTTCTCTTGTGGTTGTTAGCTAGAACCTTCTCTTATGGTTATTAGCTAGAACCTTCTCTTGTGGTTGTTAGCTAGAACCTTCTCTTGTGGTTGTTAGCTAGAACCTTCCCTGAACCTTCACTGGTTAAGTGATTTTTCGTACAATACAGTTAAGTGATTATAGTGACATAGTACACAGCTTATGAGAATACAATTCTTCTGTTGCCTTGCTCCTTGGGTTTCTGATATAACTTGATTATATTCCTCCTTCCGGGCACTTGCAAACAAAACAAATCCTCCATCTAGTATGTTTACAATCCTCAAAAATGTCAGTAAATGGGAAAGATGTGCCTTAAAGTGTTCCGGAAAGCAATTGAACACATTTATAAACACGTTCACGGATTTAAAAGGAAGACCTCAGTGGCTAATTGGATTCCAAATTGGCGTTGACGTTTCATCCATCACCTGTTCTGTCTGTCGCTGGTCAGGTCAGCCCCGTGACAGGAGTGTCAGGGCGTCAACACTTACCTGACAACACGCGGCCCATTACTGCAGAGGATATTTCTGGGGCATGTTGCTAGGTGCCTGTAGGGTCCTGGGGATGGGTTATGGGTGGAGTAGGAAGAACCCCTTCAGCCGCTCATTTCTGAGCTCTCTGGGCTTCCATGTCAGTCTGGCGTCGTCGGCAATAACCTCACGATGAAAGTGAACGTGCGTGTCTGAACTTTTGACTTGTACTGTATCCTAAATGGGTCGGCCTCCGTGATCGTCTTACTCTCATGTGTCTCATAACTGGCAAACACACACGTTACTCCAGTTAGTTTGGCTACACTGAGCTTTATTTTGTTTCATTGTTTTGTTTGTTGGGAAAGTGGAATGATGAAGAAGACATGTTTTTAAACCGCATTTGGCTTCATTTCTCCGCACTCTGAAGGGTATATTAGGGCTGGAATCTGCAGCGTAGACGCTGGAACTCCTGGGACCACCCTAGTCTATTTAACATTTAAAAAAAGTTTACAGTGATTTTGCTTAATAAGCCCCCTTTAATGTCAAAGAAGTCCGTCCCAATTTAGCCTGACTAATTCTGATTCTAAATTCTGTTTTCTTTTTGAGCATATTTACCACCTGCTGAATGGAAACTAGCAAGCTTGCTGAATAGTTTACTAACTGCTAGAAAAGGTAACGGATGCCAGACAGTTGATGTCTTGAACTGTAATATTGGATCACCAGTATCAGTAAAGCACATGTCAGTGGATCTCTATTATTGGTTGATCAGTGGATCACAGGTTCTCTGGGATATATTCCCTTTTTTCAACATTCTCAGAGATTTCCATTGATGGACGTTGGAAATCCAAATATATGTCCTGATTTGTTGTATTGTGTGTTTGTGAGAGGAAACGGAGAGTAACTCAACTCAGAACGTATCATGTGAGTTTTATTCTGCCTGTTTATTTCTGTAATGTGTTTGTGTGTGTTTACAGTATGTGTATTCGTGGCTGTCCGTCTGTGTGTGTGTGTCAGTTTGTGCGTGTTTTGTGTGTGTGGAATGATGTTGATTGTTAACAGCTGCCTTCCAGTTTCTTCTGATCTTCTGCAACCCCTCCCAGGAGATGGTCTGGCCTAATTTAGACACAACGGATCTGCCGGCACAAATATAAACATTCTCTTACTTTGTTATGGATCACAATACTTGCCTAAAACTGAGTTAAATAGTTTGTAATTTTCTCCTGGGTTTCATAGAATTAGGCAGGTAAATCATCTCTTTAACTTCTATCATGAATGTGGCAGTTTCTAACCTTTATATTTTAATGGTGTGGGCTTTTTGCAACTCTTACAGAACTACCTGTAACCCTGACTCACAATGTTGGAGTCCATTTCATTTTTCTGCTAATTGCAACATCTTAGTGAAGACAGGAAGTAATATCCCCAGTCAGGTACTTGCTTGGGCGGCATCAAAAATATTGTCTCTGACTGGTATGAACCCCTTATATCTCCTACACAGTTGAGATGGATAGAAAAGTCAATATTTCACTGTTACTCCTAAATTGATACGATGAGTTCCGACTAAGTGACTGTGTGCCTGACTGTCTGGATGACTCACTTATTGGCTGACTAACAGGGTGAATGACTGACTTTCTGACTAGCTCACCGTCTTGCTCACTGACAGGCTTCCTCACTGATCGGCTGACTGAGAAGCTTCCTGACTGATTGTTTGACTGACAAGTTTCCTGACTGACTGATTGGCTGACTGACAGGCTTCTTGACTGACTTGCTGACTGACTGGTGTTAACCCACTCTCTTTTAGATGTGTCTGCATCAAACAGTAGAATGGAGGAACATCTGGTGGGGAATGGGGTGCAAAGAGAGAATGTTGGGAGGAGGGGGCTGTTACCCCCTATTTTGGGTGTGTGTGTGTGGGGGTGTGTGTGTGTGTGGGGGTGTGTGAGTGGCGTATGATGTTCTCCTGTGTTAAAGGAATAATGCTGTAATCTCTCAGACCCGATGATCTTCATCCTCAAGCCCTGTAGATACTGGCGGTGCCTGCGCTGTTTGTCCTATGCCAGCACCCATATTTCCAGCTGACATTGAGTTAGAAGACACTGGTGATGGTCCTAACTGCTCAGCCGTTTTCTCCTTAGCGTGTACTTCCTGTTTGTCAGTCTGTTTTCTATGTCTCCATACTGATCTCAGTCTTTTCCCTTTTCGTCTCCCTCACTCATTTCGTCTTTCTTTCCGTCTTCGTCCTCTCCTTGTCTTCGCTCTGTCTGGGGTATTTTAATTGGTTAGGAAAATGACAGATATTGCGAGGTGTAATGTGCTGTCTGATTCTGTTATAAGTGTTCTTAAATTATTGCTATTTATTCCTCAACCCAAGCGTGATGGCTAATTAAGGCAAACCGCTTTGAACTGATCTGGAGGTAGGTGCTGCGTGACGGGAGGGAGGCAGGGGGGCAGTGACTGAAGAGGGGGGCAGTGACTGAAGAGGGGGGCAGTGACTGAAGACTACTGTCCAATACCTCCATCCTATACCCCCGTCCTGTACCATCTACTGTCCAATACCTCCATTCTATACCCCCGTCCTGTTACATCTACTGTCCAATACCTCCATCCTATACCCCCGTCCTGTACCATCTACTGTCCAATAACTCTATCCTGTACCATCTACTGTTCTATTCCACCATCTTATACCACTGTCCTGTACCATCTGCTGTCCGATTCCACCATCTTATACCACCATTCCTGTACCATCAACTGTCCTATACCACCATCTTGTACCATCTACTTTTCTATACCACCATCTTATACCGTCTACTTCCTATACCACCGTCCTATACCATCTACTGTCCTGTACCACCGTCCTTTACCATCTACTATCCTGTACCACCATCCTGTACCATCTACTGTCCTGTACCACCGTCTTTTACCATCTACTGTCCTGTACCACCGTCTTTTACCATCTACTGTCCTGTACCACCGTCTTTTACCATCTACTGTCCTGTACCACCATTCTGTACCATCTACTTTCCTATACCACCATCCTATACCATCAACTATCCTGCACCACCAGCGTTCTTGGATGGAGCCTTGTGTATGGGCTTGTGTGTTGCTGGTGTGTCTGTGTGTGTCTGTGTCTGTGTGTGTGTGTGCATATGATGTGTGTGTTTTCGTCAGCTGTAGCCCGTGTGCAGGTGCTTCATGCCTCGCCAGCACTTCCTCATAATTAATGACTCCTTCATGTGTACCCCGACTCCCCCACCTCACCCTCTCTCCCCCACCCCACCCTCGCATGACTGGAGAGAACCCTCAGATGTCATCAATTTCCTCCCAACCTCCCGAGTGGTATGCGGGGGAGAGGAAAGGGGGAGGGATGGGGTGAGAGAGGGGAGATGAATGAAGAGGGGAGTCCGGTGTGTGTCATTGCTACGGCAGCCAGGCCAAGGTAGCGCAACCCCCCGAGACTCCAGCTGGATGGCACTAACGTGATCACTGTGGAACAGCTGGATAATATAACGCACACATTCTCACACACACACTAATGCTCATTCTCACGCGCACACACACACTTACTTGCACACACCCACCTACACATTCATTCTCACACACACACACACATTCATTTACACACCTACTCCAACATGTCCTTTCTGAGGCTTGTTTTTCCACCAATTTGCCAATTGATTCTTTGCTAGGACCCGTCCCAGATATTAATCAACCAATCGCAGCCCTCCAATATTGTCAGAGGTCACGTTGAAGATGGCTAGATCTCTGCGTGCACTTTGATGGAATTAGCATTTTAGTGTTTGGGCAAGGTCTAAGTGTAGTGTATTGTTCCTGTAGACTGCCAGTCATTGTGCTAAAGCTAGTTAGCGTTTCCTCTGAACATGACCTCTGACCTCCTGAGCGCGGAGACATACACATGGGGTCCACAAGGTCCCCTAGCTCTGAGGGAATTTAGGCCCTTAAATAATGGTGATGATGATGATGATGAAGACCTGCAGGTGCATTGGGAATCTCCTCCTGGGAATACCATCCGGTTTTTAGGCATCCATTATTTATTTGGGGTCACTTCACACTATTTGCACCTGTTTTGGTCTTTTATTTTGTAGTAGTATTGTTTTTTAGAGTATTTGTCAAGTAGCTTAATGTCCTCTCCTTGTGGTAATCATCATCTGGTGTCCAAGCAGGCGTAGAGTGAGAGACGTCCTCGACAACGCTCTATACGCTACTATATGAGCCCTGGTCAACAGAGCTGTGCTAAATAGGCCGTAGGGTGCCATTTAGGACCTAGGGAAAGTGTTAGAAATCATAGGGTTGCTCCTCTCTCTCTCCCTCTCTCGCTTTCTCTCTCCTTCTCTCTCGCTTTCTCTTTCTCCTCTCTCGCTACTCTGTTCAGGTGCGAGTAATTTATCTTGGTTAATATCAGCCGCTAGAAGCCAGCTGGGATCAACAGCTCGTCAGCTCTGAGATTGGGCAAAGAGGAGGACGGGGAGGCACGGGAGGAGGCGGAGGGAAGGGTGGAGGGGGGGGGGCATGAGAATGTTACTGCCACAGAGTTGCCGGGTTACCGGGGCGACGATAGCTTGATAAAATGCGTCGTAGACAATGAGACACTTTTGTTTTAGCCAGACACAACCCCCCATATTCAGCCCAAATCGGGTTATAGTCAAGGCAACATGGGGTTGGGGGGGGTAGTGACTTTATTTACGACAAGGGTCCTTTTGTTTTAGCATCCTGGGGACCCTGAGTCTGGGTCCTGTTCCAGTCCCACAGTGGCTGTGAGCCAAAATGACACCCTTCTTCCTTAATAGGGAACTACTCTTGACCAGGGCCCTATGACTGTGGGGCACTTTATAGGGAATAGGGTGCCAATCGAGCCATAGACGGGTTAACAGGGACCCAGGAACAGTCCTGTAATTGGCCTATTTAGCCTGTTTAGCATGTGAATGGAGTCTGGTAAAGCATGTCTAAGTCTGTTGTGAGAGGCTCACTGATTGGAATTCAGATCAGGGCAAACACTTTCTCCACTTTATAAACTACACTAATTAGTTCAGTCGCTGGGAAGTTGGAACTTTCAAGTCTCTCCGTAAAGTTTCTTGTGCTCGTACGGGCTCTCACGGAAGGTTCCGGTCCCCTCTCATCGCCAGTCTGGAAAATTGTTGAAACTCTGTAGTTGTTTTTTCCTCGTTTGTCTCTGATAAAAATGTAAAAAAGCTAAAACATGAACCAGCTTGTTGCTGGTGAATAATTTATCTTGACTGGGTGAAGAGTTTTCTCTGGGCCGTGTTTAACCAGGATGGCTTCTTGTGGTAAGTGGACTTCTCTCTCAGGTGGGATCAACTGCTAGTTACTTTGTGTCAGACAGGGAGCTGACATGTTGGGTGTTATGATGGACTACTTCCTGAAAGTTAGGTGTTATGATGGACAACTTCCTGAATGTGCTATGGAGCCGTTTGGTTGTCATTTTCCTACAGCGAATGTCTTAGTTACACCTGTTGTTACAAGGAATTAAAGAAGCTGACTGAAAATTACCTGTATTTTTATGAAAACTGAATTTATTAAATAGGATTGTGATTCTGAAGTGAATTTTAAGTCATGTTTTTATTTTGTTTCTTTTAATTCATATTTCGAATTTTGCAAGAGACCCTCACAACAAATATTTTAACCATCTCTTAACATTTATATTAATCATCTTCAAACAATTTGTTATGTTTAATTTCAGTTTTAATGCTCTATCCTCATGTTTTCAACATTAAAATTTGGACCGCCTGACCCTTTTTTAAATGCCTAGCACTTCTACCAAATGCGCCTATACTTTAGTCACCATGTCCGGAATTGTGTGGGTATTGTAGTTTTCTGAGCCGCTCCTCGGTGGCATTTGCACCGCGAGGGTTTTGTCGGTTCCCCGCTGAGTCCGTTGTTGTCTGTTCTGTCTGTGGTCCGCGTGAGTCTCAACGTCTGCCTGTCGGTTTCAGCCCAGCCTCCTGGCGGCGGAGATGGTGATGGGCAGTCCCGGCGCCGTGTCTCCCACCAAGCCCGGCTCCCAGTACTACCAGCACTACAGCAACAACCCCCGCCGGAGGCCCCTGCACAGCGACAACATGGGTGAGCCCCCACCGCCTCCCTACGTCTCCCTCCTCCCCTCGGGGTCATTGGCGGTCCGTGGGGGTCTCTGGGTGCCGCCGCCAGATGTCCGGACCGCAGGCCCCGTTACGGCGCTCTGTCGTGATCCCGGAGACGTCCGTGGGACCACGGCGGAGCGTCTTAGCCCATGTGAGGTGGCTGTTTCGACATCGAAGCCCGTCGATGGCTCGTTAACGCTTCGCTTTTCATTTCGAAGGCGTGTTAAAACCACCTTTGAGTTATTGTTGCTGTTGTCGGGTGTTTTGCACAATCAAAGAACGTGGCATTTCTAGCGGTGGAGGGAGGGGGATCGGTGAAGGGGTGGGGGTCTGAAGGAGGAAATAGAGGTGATGTGGTGGTACATGTCAGGGGTTTATCAGGCCTGGGAAGCCTCCAGACTAACGGTCCCAATTCCTTTCTGTTTACGTCTCACCCCCAAAAGGGAAAAATAAAACGTATGTATCTATTTCATATCCCTCAGTCCATTCCCAGGTGGACAAGTTATAAGGGAGACAGCCTTCTCTCTTCTGTTGGTTTCGTTATAAAGCAGTTCTATTGCATTATGGGAACTGGCATTTCAAGGTGGTGTGTGTGAGCGTCGTGTGGTACGATGCTCACGCACACAAAAATCAGACACACACTGATTTGCCCCGGGTTTGTGTGATGTTGAATGTGTTCAGAATGTGACATGAACGGTGCGTTTCCCTTCTGTTTTCCAGAGGTCCAGACAAAGAAAGTCCGGAAGGTTCCTCCCGGTCTACCGTCCTCAGTGAGTGCTGCTTTAATTTAGATGTTGCTGCTGTTTTGAACTGTGCCTTGAGGTGTTCACACTTATAGATGTTTCCATCTTCCTGGAAGTCTATACTATATTTTCCCCCCGTTCCCATAATAATTAGGAATGTTTTCTATGTGTTGTGGATATATCCTACATTAGCCACCATCTATCATTTAATTGCAGTTCAGAAGTTTCCTGACTTTTTAAAGACAAATCGTGTTATTTCTTGTTGTTTTGGTCCAGAAGAGGACATAGTGGTGGATATTGCCGTGGTAAAAGTGATCGCGTGTAATGAGGCCTTTGCTGTAGTCTCTCAGCTCTGTGGGAGACGGGGTGTCTCAAGGGTCAGGGGTTCGGCCACATTGTTCTCTTAAGAAAACACCGGACAAACACTTGAAATGAAGAAAAATGCGAGAAGCCAGTGTTTTGCCTGGACAGCTGTTATGAAGGATAGGTATTCCAGTTTTTAGACGTGTTATGTAGATGTGTCGTTTAAATGTTAACTTTCAGTCAGGTGTTTCATGTCTCTTTCGGTGGATTTCCAGTGAATATATCGGAGTTGTTCCAAATAATGTTTTGGCTGTGAGGGGTTTTTGGCCTGAGATTTGCTGTGACATGTTCATTCATGGTATTTGCTAGAGCTGCTAATGTAGATCTCTGACTATACGTATTGTCTATTTGTGCGTTTTCTTTCTGACATTATTTTTGTACTTCTGATACGTTTGACTTTTTTCTATTTTTGGGAAGGTTTTTGTTTAGGTGTCAAGCATATTCGCCCACTGGAATTTTGTAAATGGCACAGCTGTCTTTCTTGCATGTCTTATTTCAGCAGAGATTGCCAGAACCGTAGTTATAATCCCACATTTGCCGGTAAAGATGAATTATATGACAATGCAATACTGTTTATTTTCAACTGGGAATTGTATCCAATCAATAACAGTGTGGGATGCTTAGATATTAAATATTAAATAATCTCTTATTATAAAATCTATGCAGGGCCAGTGGAAAGAATTCTCTCCTTGTATTTTTCCTTACATTACTGGTTGTATAACACGTGTTGACTTTTTGATATTCTATTAATGCGTTAAGGGTCTTGTATAATCAACCATTCGATTGTAATCCTAATATGGACAAATGTAGCCTGTACAATTTTAAAATATATCTATTTTTTAGAAGTCCATTTCTCTCTTTCGTAGGTGATGTTCATATTTTTGTTAATTAATATGACAGTCGTTTCTGTGTTTAACAAAAAAACTGCTTAATTTTTACGGCACAATATTACATTGGATATTGCTTGCATTTTTCCCTGATTTCCTCCTTAGTATATTTTCCAGCTGTGTGTGTATATATATATATATAAAAGATGCAAAAAGCTATAAATATATTGTTAACACAAGAACAATAATTTTGTTTGTTCTTCGTCACACATATTTTTAATCATTAGTGCAAACGTGGAAAATGGTGTCCCTATGCATTTAATAATCTTCCAACTGTTCAGTGTCCTTTGTTACAAAATGACCAAAACAAACGGTTTATTCACTGCAATCTCCCCCTGAACGTACTGTAGTCCCATCTGCCCTGGATATTCAAATCTTCTTCTCAATGGAATTTTCATTTATTTTCTTAGCATCCCATTAGTTTATTATTTCATGTCAAAGTGTGTTTGTTAGTAAAGTTGATTTACTTAAAAAACAATTATGCTGTCACAAGAGAGAAACCTTGGAATAATGTGCTAATCAAGAGAAAATGAGTTCACATTAGGGGGGTGGGCAGTTTGTGCCCAGAACGTTGTTTTTAATCTGTTATATTGTTTTGATAGTCTGTGTTTTGGAGGCCACCCTTTTTAAACGGGGCTTAGTTGTGGTTCCTGGGTGATTCAGGCGTCACGCAGGTTTTTTTTGACAACTCTTGGCACATATTCATTTCCTGACAAAAACATAGACTGACCTATACGATTTCATTGGTATCAAAAAATCATTTACATTTTCAGTTAAACCATTCGTTTTGAAAGACGGAAAATTTAAAAGGTTAAACGTCTTTGTGCCGTCACACTGTGAATCTATGACGTGTTAAATATTTGGGTTATTTTTCTAACCTTTGTAGCGATGGATTGATGTCCTTTGGATACGTTTTATATGGAAAAAAAGAATTAGCTTTGGTTCATAATCTGTGTCAGACAGTTTAGTTGGAGACACTGCAAGTGGATACGGTCATTCATCAGATAACATTAGATTCGATAGGATTTCTTTAGTATCCGTCTCACCTTCGCCTCTGTTATCCTATCCGTCCAGGTCCTTCAGCCTACTGCTGATTGAAATCCACTGAGTTCCAATCTGACTTTGTTTAAAGTGGAGAACATTAATTAGATGAACTCGGGTCTCAGAATGTTCTGAAGGAACAGAATCCCATGGTAACTAGAGCGCTTTAACACTCTGTGTGCTTTATTGCCCCCTACAGTTTGGTCTTGCAACTACCGCCTCATTTGCCATGTCGTTCACTCGGACTCTCATCACTGTGGGCTGTTAAACCCAGTCACAAAGGGCTCTCTGGAAGATATTCTTTCTTTTTTTTTTATTCCATTTTTGTTGGTCCTTATCTGACATCCTAACTGTGTTTCTATGTTTAAGATTATTAAATGTATTAATTTAATATTATATTAGATATGACTTTGATATGAGATCTGTGTGTTTCATTTCTGGTTTCATTAAATATATATTGTCAAGGCAGATTATGTTCCGTTCACTTATTGTATTTGTCAATTTAGCTACATATGATATTTCTGCCAGTTACTCGGTTGCATATATAATATTGGTAGTAAACCTGTGTGGGAATCAGTCCAATCTCCACATACATTTCCTGGTCATAAATGTGGGGCTTATGTGGATCTAGATGGTCTACTTGAATTTAACAAGATCTATGATGTTTCACCTTTTGTTGAGTGACATCCTGAGGCTGGTGTAGGTCCACAAACACTCTTAAAATCCACTCCAAAACGGACAGGTTTTCTCTCCTCGTTGTGAAACCAAAATGTAGATGGTCCCCATGAAATGGTGTCATTCCAATACACAACAACATCACGCGTTTCTATGGAATTCAACCTGTCTTTTCTGACGCCGTGTTTCTGAACGGGGAGATTTTCGTTAATGTGTATTCCCTGGTTCCAGAGGGGGCCGAGGATGCCAGACCTTTTGTCCTAGACAAAACGCTTGTCTGTTTTCACCATTAGTCTTATTATAGTGCAATAATTCTGGTCCCGTCGGGGCCGAATGAATGACATCTTTATGTTTCCTTTAAGGTTTGTGTCTTTACAATAGCCATGTTTTTATTTTAATTATGACTAATTGGTGGTTTTGTGTGTTGAGGAAGGAGTGTCCTGCCCAGGTGTTTTCTCCGGGATAGTTTACTGTCTTGAACGGTGCTCCGGTGGTTTCTATAACACTGTTAGCATATGTCGCACTATGACATTTCCAGACAATGGCGGCAGGAGACCTGAGACCAAAATCACTGTGTGTGTATGTATATATATATATTTATGTGTGTGTGTGTGTGTGTGTGTGTGTGCACTGCTCCCCAGACAAGCAGTAAACCTAATTGTTTGCTAGTCCAGCTGGTCCTCTAGACACAACCCTAATACAACCACGGCCCCTTATAATCACACACACACACACACACACTGTCATAATAAAGTAACATGGCCGAGGGGTGATGGGGAGGAAAACAACAGCAAGTAAACAGGAGCGTTGTTTCAACGTTTTCCGAAACGTTCCCGAAGGGACGAGGAAAGGAACCAGGTTATTCACGGGGTTCGTGTTGCCAATGGAGATGGCGCACATACTTGTAGGTGTGGTGTTCAACCGCGTTTCCGTGGTGAATTAACAGGAGGCGGGGGTTAGGGCGACTTGGTCACGCCCCCAAGGAACGAAGGAAGTGAGGCCGCTGCAAAATATAGCTGTTCAAGAATACGAATATTGTAATTATATTTGAGGAGATTTTTTAAATGTAATTATATTTGAGGAGATATTTAAAATGTAACTATTTGAGGAGATATTGGGTTGAAAAAAGTTAAATAATCTGCCACTGGAACAAGACAAATGACCCCATA
>JACXGK010007679.1:8332-24670 GCA_016801125.1 Novumbra hubbsi
TCCCCTCTTAATGGGTATTGCAGTGCCCTCATAACAGGCATCGTCCCCTCTTAATGGGTATTGCAGTGCCCTCATAACAGGCATCGTCCCCTCTTAATGGGTATTGCAGTGCCCTCATAACAGGCATCGTCCCCTCTTAATGGGTATTGCAGTGCCCTCATAACAGTCAGAATTTTTCATGTGGAGGTTGTTTATGTTGTACACCAAGGAGGCTGCAAAGAAGCCAGTAGTTATTTTTCTTACTGAGTCTAGACCAAAAACATCCTGTTAGTTTAGCTGATATCTGTGTGTGGCCCATGGATATCCTGTGTGTACATTTGTAAGGATTCCAGATGGACCTGGGAATCTAGTCTTCAAAGGGGGCCGTGGTGAAACTCTGTCATTATAAGTTGTCCTTTAGCTTTAGTATAGCTCATCTTAAGTGTTGCCATTGAGCGGTTTGATCAGCTGAGTCACACCACTTACCGTGGCGTTTACAGTTTGCGGGCACTGCAGCAATACTCAAACGAAAGACCCGTGGCGTTGTGTATATGAAAGATACATGAAGAAACATCCTCACACGCGTGAAGGAAACGGATGCATGTGCAGGATTATATGAATTACGTCTTCCAATCAGGTCTGTCTGTTTAAAGCTGATGTACCTACTATACATGCGGGTTTCCAATACTCCTCTCTTAGTAGACATGCCTGGCTAAGGCTGTTGGTAGTCTGTGTTCCGACCCGCCACTCGACTCTACCCCGGGGCCAATGCGCTGGCTCATTGTTACAATGAAAACAGATGACCTCAGCTTTGTTGAGCTCCCCAACAGCTGTTTGTCAGAGTAATATTTTATTTCCCGTGTGGCTTGGCTCCATACTGTACCTAGTGAAAATATTATACAAAATTCAGTACATGTTGGGTTATGAACAGTGTGTTATTAAACTGCTAATGCTTATTAGTATTTATTCTTATATAGCTGTGAGGCTTCCCCTCGATATTCTGTAGTTAAAAGCAATGCAGCCCTTTTGAAACGTATTGGTCTTAATTGGCATTAAGAATCTATTCAACTGTAGTTTACAATAATATGGAAACATGAGTTGACTGTCTTTTTGTGTCTGCAGAGCAAGGTCTGGAGGAGATGGGAAAGCTGTTGTTGCTGTTACTTGGCTGTGCCGTACAGGTAAAGCCTACATTCATCACCCCCTGACTCACCTACTGTCTACCACTTCCATGTATTTCCTGTTAAACACTCACTCTTCTCCTGTTATAAACAACTCTTACTCACCAGTTCCTGATCATTGAGCTCTATTGTTCAGGTGCAGATGTTAACTTCACTGTAAGCAGGATTAGCATGGGAGTAATGGAATGTCCAAACTGATTACAAAAACACTCTGATTGGTTACCTTACCAGAAGAAAATATTTAAATAAGATTACGTATACCTTTGGAAATGCCAGATGATGATGATTACTTAGATTAGTTTAAAATTCACAAAGGATGTGAGTCCACAAACAATTCTCACCTGTGTTTTATCTGGTTTCTTACGAAATCATGGTATTGCAAAAGTGCATATTCTGATTAGTGACTGGAAAGCACTAAATCTAATTTGTCCTGTATTGAGTATTCCACTATTATATTAACTTATCCATGTAAAACAATTTATTATGTCCATATATATATATATATATATATATATATACACACACACACACACACACACACACACACACACAGACAGTATGTCAGCTCATTGCTGTCAATATATTGGAATGAAAATGTCTACTATATAAAATGTCTAAATGATGTTTAAGTGGATGTGGAAAGCTATACTGTTTATACTCTTACATTGACTGATCCTCTCGGATCCGCAAAAAATCCTTTTTCTTCTGGCTTTATAAAAGGAAGATGATCAAACTAATGTACTTACAATGCTGAGTTTGGGTAATCCAAATGTTGCAGTACAGATGACAATGTTGGACAGGTAACTAAAGGATTAAATGGAAAGTAGTCCACCCTGGCTACCGTAATGAGTAATTTGAGTAAAATGACTAATGCCACCCTCAAACTATCATTACTAGACCTCTTCTTAGACAGTGTTGTGACAGGTGGTCCGTCCTGACAGGACGTCAGGTGTCAGTGGTGGCCTGTTCCATGGGAGGTCCCGCTGATGACAATAAAATATTGGTCTCAAAATGGAAATGCTGAATTCAGGGATGAGAATTGTTGAGTTACAAATGATCTCTTCACAACGCGTACTAATTACAAGACCAGTGTCTGTTAACGACAGACATATTTTTCAGCCAGCCAGTCACAATCCAGGCCCCAAGACGATGACCTCCATGAAGACCTTCTCCGGACAGTTATCTTAACTCCAAACTGTCTTGTTGTTTCACAGTGTGAGAAGAAAGAAGAGTATATTGAGAGGATCCAGACCCTAGATTTTGACACAAAAGCCGCCATAGCATCTCACATTCAAGAGGTATAAATTAACACAAATATGACTGACTCTGTCTGTTTTGGGTCAACGTATTGTGAGGACAGTTGTTGTAGGATTGATTAGAAAGTCGTTGTGGGAGGGCATTACTGTCTACACTGTCTGTGGTAGTTGATGACAAATACACTGTTGTTTTAAAGGTGACTCACAACCAGGAGAATGTTGTGGACCTGCAGTGGCTGGATGGGGGTGAGTTGCCCCCGGAGGACCTGGACTCCTTCTCCAGGAACATGGCTTTCCACCTTAAACGCCTGGTGGATGAGCGAGACGATCAGCTGGAGGTACATGTCTAAAACAACGTGGTGCGCGTAAATGCCTCCAACTCTGTCCTAAAGTGCACATATATAATTGTTCTTAATCAAGCACTTTGAAATAACCCCTTCTATTAATTCAGCAGTGTGGGGTGGTCTCCATCAAGTGGTGTGTGTGTATGGTTGTGTGGCTTGTTCATCACTGTGTTTGTGAGGGAATTAAACCCAGAGGGCCCACCCATGCAGTCGCCGCGGCCTGGTTAAGACGGCAGTCCCAGCATGCCCTGGGCTCGGGTGGCAGGGAGGGTGAGAGGGTTGATAATGATCTCCAGATCTCCACTGGAGACCAGACGCTCTTCATTAAAAGGCCATTTCCTTGCATGGCCAATGGGTTATGAATGGAGGACTAGAGGGGCGGGCTGACCGTGTGAATGCGTTGTCTCATGCTCTTTTTCACAGACCATTTCGACTCATGCCCTCTGCCACACTCGTCTCAATTCATCCTTGATGTGTGCCAATACTTAACGGGCCAATTAGTACGGAGATTGCCATTGCTGTTGGGCTTTCCATGTAAGTGATTGATCTTGGTGGCTCGAAGCTGCTGCTGCTTCTCCCATTAGAGGTTGTCCCTGGAAGTCACCTCCCTAAGCTCAGCCCTCCCAGACAGGCCCCAGGAAGCTTGGCGCGATGTAAAGTCGGACTAAATTACAATGTTTAATAAAACATACATTTAAATACATCAGGGATTTGTATTTTTGGGCCATTATTAAAAGCAATGAGAATGCCCGTTGCCTGTGAGTTTCTGTTGTGTGCACTTTCTGTTTGTGTAGGCGTTAGCGATTATGCTAATGACAACAGACTTGGGGATTCTTATTTATAGCAACCACCTGGGGGTAATGGTACAGGAAGAGACGAGCAATTAGGGTAAACGGTCTTGATCAGGGCCAGAACAACATAGATTCCACCTTGGCATGTGAGGGATTAGAACCAGGGACTGATCAGACGGCCACATTGCTGTCCCCTATCAATCTAATGGGTAATTGTTTGGAAAACTACAACGTCTCCTACAACAACCCTGCAAAACGGCATAGTCATTTGCTGGATGCATAGTCAAATTAAAAGGATAAAACGACGACGACGACAACAATGATGACAAAAGAAAATGTGAATGATTTATTACATTTGGTTGAGATTGGTGTCATTTCGTTCCTCAGACGATAGTGGAGCTGACCCAGGAGAGGGACTGTGGACAGTACTCTCCCCAGCCTCTCTTCGCCCCGTCGCCCAGCGACTCTCCCAGCATGCGTCGCACTGAGAGCCGCCAGCACCTGTCTGTGGAGCTGGCCGATGCCAAGGCCAAAATCAGGCGGCTGCGCCAGGAGCTGTGAGTACCACATTAGCCCTGTTCCACCAGCTTCCCACATGTGAACTCTAAGTACTGTGTAAAACAGGGTCTGAGCATCAATACAGTACTGTGCCATGTGCTGTCTGGGAGATTGTCTAAATATGACATTTAGCAATCATCTGCTGCGGTCTCATGACTGTCTAGTGATGAAAAACAACCGAGTACTGTGCCGTTGGAGCAGGGAATCATGAGTCAGCCGGCTGTCTGTGTCCCGTTTTCTGTTCTCCTGGTAATAGAATACTCTTAACGCTGACCCAAAGAGAACGGCAAATGCAGGACACTAATTGCGGAACTTAACCTTGTCAGGGAAATTGTTCGAGAAGAATTCATTTCCTCCAGTCTAATAGGACGCATTGTTCTACAGTAATGTTCTGTTGTGGTAGTGCTAGACCTCTTTCACGTTGTTGACATAAATATTTTAACTTCCTCATTAGTCCATTAACCCTGACCAGAGACAAAGGCCAGTGGTCAGTTATTAATGAGAGGTTTTGTAACAAGAAGCTTTTATCTTTCCAGGGGAAGTGGTTTTAGGATGCACAAACTGAGGTTGTGATTTTGGTTATGTTGAATCGACATGCCTTGCAGAGAACTGCTGTCCTGCACTAGGGAGAGGACAGTTTCTAGGGAAGTGTAGCCTGTTCTAAACTATATTCTATCTGATATTCTAGTGGTTAGAGTAAGGGTTAGTTACCAAAAGGTCTGTGGTCTACCAAGGTAAAAACTCTGCTATGCCCTTAAGCAAGGCTCATAATTCAAATTGTTAATGTAAGTTGTTCTAGATAACAGCATCTGTTAAATGAATGGATTAAATATTATAACCTCTCATGCCTTATAGGCCATATCCCACACCCTCTCATGCCTTATTGGCCATATCCCACACCCTCTCATGCCTTATTGGCCATATCCCACACCCTCTCATTCCTTATTGGCCATATCCCACAACCTCGTTAACTGTGAATGTTAGACTGGAAAATGCAGTTAGGCCATGATACTGTGTTTGTTTTTATCAGTCAAAGCTACTGCAGTGGTGGTGGCTTTGCGCTGGGCCAAACTTAAATACAGTGAAAGGTGTTGAAAAGATGTTTTGTGTCTCTGACAATGCTGGATGTCTGGTGACGGGATCTATAGTGTGATAGGATTAAAGGGCTGTGTCAATGTGTGTGTGTGTGTGTGTTTGTGTGCACGTCAGTCACAATAAGCAGCTGTAGAAACCATTTCAACAAGTGACTTTTATTCTACGCTCAGCTAGCTTTTCCATCCACCTCTAATTTAACAGAATGAATGGAACAAAACTGATAATTCCCACTGCACAGAACTAGTCTCCGAAACCGCTCCAAATTAAATTTAAACAAACAGCAGTAGGTCATTAAAATTGCGTTTGCTTTGCATTGCTATGTAGTGTGGTTGCAGGTAAGACCCCCATTATCTGTTCTGAGATGGCTAGGCACCGCCATTGGCTACCCGAGGAACTGGATGTATGAATGTGAATCATCAAGTGGTCGTTTCCACCAACCTTACTGGGAGAGAGTGTAGTCGAAGCCGTTCCAGTGAATTATTTTTAGTTCTTTGTCCCTAAAAGTAAAATGTTAAGAATAGTGCACTTTTTGTCAAGTTTAAAGTCTTTAAAGTTTTTTTTGTTTTTTATATTTTAGAAAGAGTGCACTCTCACTACACGTAGGCGTTTCACAAAGGAAACATGCTAGAATTATTATTACAAAGGTTTTCTTTTTTGATTCAATATATTGATGCTCTGACCCTGTTTTACATTGAAGGTGTTTAAGTTATCCCACCAAGGTTTGATGGTGACTATTCGCTGAGAGATTTTGTCACATGGTATTTGTGTATACAAACACAAACAAGGTGTTAGTTGTTTGTATAGGATCGTCTTCATCAAATAAGTTCCACAGTAGAAAAAGAATCAGTGAGCTCCTGAACAGTGAGGCACAACTTTGGGGCGATGGATGCACCAATACATAATGTCCCAGAGGTTCTCAATTGGATTCAGGTCTAAGGAACGCGAGGGCCAGTCAAAGCATTCGTCATCCAGGAACGGAGGTAACCTATGCGCTAGCATAAGGTCTGACCATGGGTCTGAGGATTTCATCCCAGTATTTAACAGCAGTCAGGGGTGCTGTTGGCTTGCAAGTGGAGATCTGTGCGCAAGTCCCACTAGAGGATGTCGGGTCCTCATGTATGTTACTGACAGTTTGGTCAGAAACATGCACACCCGTAGCCCCTTGGAGGTCATTTTGTAGGGCTCTGCAGTGCTCCTCCTTTTCCTCCTCACCCAAAGGAGCAGACATCGTTCATGCTGCTGGGTTGATGCCCTTTTTCGGCCCTGTCCTGTTCTCCTTGTGAAACAGCCCGTCTCCTGGTAGCTCCTCCATGATCTTGAGACTGTATTGGGAGACACGGCAAACCTTCTTGCGACGGCACATATGGTTGTGGCATCCTGGAGAAGCTGGACTACCGGTGCAACCTGAATGGGCTGCAGGTACCGCCTCATGCTACCAGTAGCAACAAGGACACTAGCAAAACTAGAAAGGAATCAGTCAGGAAGGATAAGGCGAGAGCAATTGTCTGTAGCCACCACCTGCAAAACAATTCTTTTTTTGGGCTGTTGCCTTTTCAGTGTCATTTTCAACAAAACAGGTGACATTCACAATCATTTATGCTTCCTAACTTGACAGATTGATATCACTGAAGTTTAAATTGACTTGGTGTTATTCTGTGACGATAAAATGTTCCATACATTTTATTGAGCCGTGTATATTTAAAAAAAATATTTACTATTTGTTGTACACATTTATTTTATTCCTGCCCCGAACACCCTAACAAACAAGTAAACAACCTCATAAGATCCTGTAAAGACAGCCTAGCTAAATTTAAAAGAAATGCAGTAATTAAGAAAATTGTGTTTTTTCTGAGGAAGGATGTTTTGAACTTGTGTGTTTCTCTGACAGGGAGGAAAAGAGTGAGCAGCTGCTGGACTGCAGGCAAGAGCTGGATAACATGGAGACTGAGAATAAAAGGATTCAGCAAGAGGTACAGAACAAAACCACTAAATCACAGAGTGGTTTCACCTCCTTCTTGCAGGAGATCTGTAGCATTGCTTCATTATCTCCTTGCTGAAGGTTACATCCCATATCCTCAAAAAGACAATTCTGATTTTAAAAGTTTAAACGTTTAGAAGTTTAGGACTCATTCACATTGTATAGCACTCCCTGAAGTGTAAGGCATACCAGATTATGGTTTGCCTTTGGTGATGGGAAAAGTATCTCGGTATTTGGTGAAGAGAGCTTATAATCATGAGATGGAATCAGAGATGGAAGGATAAGGCTACAGATCCTTCTGGGAATATAGACATCACATTTTTGTCCAAACTCAGAGCAGACTGAGATCCACCAGGGTAACACCAGCAGGAAACCTTTCCATGAATACTCGTTATTTTTCGACCATTTGAACACCAACTACTCACGCACACATATAGACACAATAGCCGTACTGCTGAACTTGACCGGCCATAATTCCCTCTCTCCAAGCCTGACCACACAAAGCGAATCCACTGAAAACCAAACAAAACCTCCACATATTAGAGCTTGTCCCACCTGTAGTGACCTGATCTGCCTCAGGGCACACAATATATCAAACAATCTACCATCACCTCCCGTGTTTAATTCCTAATCAGTAAGTTAAGGCCCTTAACCAATTAGTGGCTGAGCTATCTATAGTTTGGCTAACCTTGTGGATCTAAGGAAAGATGTTCTTTAAAGTATTTGCTGAAAACGTGTTAGGAAGTACGGGAACCATAGCAACAATGTAGCGGGGGGGGGGGTTATTGTGGTTCTGGGGGTCATTTTAAATGCAATAAATGACTGTTGAGGTTTAGCTGTGTATGTTAATGTGTGAATGTTCACTGCAGGGCTTTTAAGCGATGATTGTGGCTCCAAATACCTGGATATTTAATTTATTTTCATTATTTAAAGAGAAAGGAATTCCGAACTCCTTTCGTAGTTGTTCGTGAAAGAATAGATTAGCGAGGTACCAAATGAATTGGTCGATGTGGGCTATAAGATTTGATTAAAGCTGGTTTACTGTCTGTGGTGGGAATGAATGTGGTTCTGAAGATGACTTGTGTTTTGCTGTGGGCCAGTGAAGATCTTTGCTGTTTCCATGGCAACACATTATTTTGGTTGAGTTCCATTAACTTTATATTATTAGCTATTTTAGGAAACAAATTAGTAGAATTTGAAAGGAAACTGTTAAATCGTGCTTTCTTGCCATGATTTCTGTAGAAGTCATAAATGTCACTCAATGACATGGCAATCCGGTAGGCCTATTTCACATTTCCATCTAAAGAAAGTATTTCGTCCACAGTCATAAGAAAGGAATGTACTATCTGTTATGAGCAGGATCATAATGGGTTACAGACAAAATGTTTCAAAAGGTTCTGCCGAATTCATAGGACGAAATGTAATGAACATGCTACTTGATAGTGCTCGAAATGCCTATAACTCCAATTATAGGCTGTGGGAAGAATTAAACGTCAGGATTTATTTGATCATGGGCTTGAACTGTTTCATTGTTGGATCTGTCTGCCATTTGTTGTAGCCCAGCTCTGTGGTGTCTTTGTATGCATGTGTTAAACCAATGTCTGTGTACAGACAGGGTGACTCTACCTAGGTTTGTGGCAAATTGGCAACAGATTGTCATGTGACTATAAAATATTTTTGGTGTTTCCAACATGCTGACATTTTGCTGAATAAAACCAGTGTTTTCCTGAATATAATTCCAATCTAGTTAATGTGTATTCTTGACTTCACAAACGGTTGCACGCTGAGGAACAGCTCTCAAACAGGCGACTGACGGTGTAGGCAGGTTGTCTTACTTTACTAGATGGGATTCTTGTGGATAACAGTCAGATAAGTCTAACAGCAGTAATCACTTCAATGAATAATCAAGAGTGTCCCTGTTCACTTTCATCCCCATGTGAAGTGATTTTCGAGGTTTTCCATCCTTAAAGAAATGCTTTCTCAAGTCCTAGTGCAAGGACCAGACGATGTTTGACCATTGTTGTTTCACTCAAAGGTTACTTCAAAATAATGATTAGTATATTCCAATCGATACTTGCGCTTACTCGCTGCCGTAATACATTTTACCGACACAAAGGTCCCACAATGACGAACAAACACATTCTTTGATGAATTAGTAATGTGACTGACATCTGGTTTCCATTGCACCTGTCGTTTACAGAACCTTTCTGTGCATTAAAACTGTCAATGAAAAACTGGTTAGTGTTTTTGGTTGTTTTCTTTGTAATCTACAGGGCCTGCAGTTGTTGTCAGACGCACGTTCTGCCAGATCCTATCGTGACGAGCTAGATGCTCTGAGGGAGAAGGCCGTCAGGGTGGACAAGCTGGAGAGTGAGGTGGCACGCTACAAGGAGAGACTCCATGACATTGAGTTCTATAAAGCCAGAGTAGAGGTAAGCCCAAAGAGATGCACTCCATAGAAACTCTGCTTGAAGCAGCAATGAAGCATCCAATACTGACTTGTTGCCCCACTGTCAGTGGATTGAATGTTGTATTCGTGGTTGTGGTGTTGTTACTAAATATGTGTTTTGTTTATGCGTGTTTTTTGTGTTGGCCTCTACAGGAGCTAAAGGAGGACAACCAGGTTCTGCTTGAGACCAAGGCCATGCTAGAGGACCAGCTAGAAGGAACCAGAGCTCGTTCTGACAAACTTCATGAATTGGAGAAGGAGAGTCTGCAGCTGAAATCCAAGATCCACGACATGGAAATGGTGAAAGGGACAGAGATTGTGTATGTTCTGAAACATGCATTTGGCCCTGTATACACTAAATGCTGTGTCTCTGTGTCAGGAGCGGGACATGGACAGGAAACGTATTGAGGAGCTGCTTGAGGAGAACCTGGTCTTGGAAATGGCCCAGAAACAGAGCATGGATGAGTCCCTCCACCTGGGCTGGGAGTTGGAGCAGCTCTCCAAGACCCCGGACCTGACAGAGGGTGAGCAGCCTGTATTAACAGCCTGGAGCAGGACAACACTTGGACTATGGCTACTACCCCAGCCCAGGACCCTGGCTCTGGTCCTTCGTACACACCAGATTGGAAAGGGTTTATGCACACATGATTAACTTCTGTAATTAATATTAAATGAATCCAAGACCCAGATTAGCGCCGGCCAGGATTTGGAGCGATGTTAATGGGGTTAACTGGTCTTGGATTAGGATAAACCCTCTGTTTCCTCATTAACTACTGTACCGATATGTATCAATATTAGAGGCAGACTTTCTTAACACTAGAAACGGCTAGCCTTTCTGTACAGTATTTTCTTGTGTATCTAAAACGGGGTTGGTTTCATTGTGCAGTGCCTCAGAAGTCCCTGGGCCACGAGGTGAACGAGCTGACATCCAGCCGCTTGCTGAAGCTGGAGAAGGAGAACCAGGCACTGCTGAAGACTGTAGAGGAGTTGAGGCGCTCTGCCAGTGAAGATGCCTCTGCACGTCTCCTTAAGGCCGAAAGGGAGAACCAAAGACTCATCAAAAGGGTCAGAGCAACTTTTTACTGGAGTTTTCCCTATTTGTTGCCTCAACATGTGCCCTCATTTGCCCTGACACCACATTGACTCGTTATTGCATCAACAACATGACATGTCTGTCTGCTCTGTTTCCCCTACATGAGTATCTTGGTCAAGTCACTTCTATTTCACCCCAGGACTTGGCTTTTGGGCTTTTACTTTCCATGATCGCAGAGGGGAATGAAAGGACCAAGTCAATTCAGAAGCTCATGTCCATTTCTTTATCAGACTTTAAGGCCACGTTCCAAGCTAACTCTTATGGCTATTTCCAGACAAATAAGCCTTTTCTTTGCTGTCTACATTATATGCATGAAATATGCCTTTCTTACACAAAGCCCAGAGGAAAGCAAGCATTGGGCATCAACACTGGATCCTGTCTGTGAAAAGCCCATTTGAAAGTACATACGAGCAGGAGCTCTGCACAATAACAGGCGTTAAACTGGCGCCTGCAGACGGGCAATAAGTAGGCAGTTTGGAGTTAAGCTGCTTTGACAGAATTAGGTGCTTGTGAGTGGATCTGTATGATTAGTCATCCTGCCTTTGAAGTCTGTGTGGCTTTGCATTTGTTACTGTTGGTGCTGCAGTGTTTTGTGTGTTGTGTGGTGAGCCAGAGAGTCAGAGGGAATGGATGATGAAACAGTCGCAGTGAAGGGTCTTTATGAGTTGATAATCCAGCCCTTTGCCCTTCCCTGTGTTCAGGGTGCGAGTGAGGTGAGTGCTAATTGGCCGGTGCAGTCAGTCAAAAGCCGCCACTGCAGGCGGGCTAAGACCTCAGAGAATAGAACCAGTATTCTTCAGAAGGCCACTATACTAATCCTGTTATTAGAGAATATATCACAACACTAAGCCACGATGAATAAAGAAGTTTAAATGACATTTGACACTTCTGCTGCAAATATTTTAGGTTGAACAATGACCGAATAACAGTAGCGGCTCACCTTGATGACTAATCATGTCTGTCTGCACTGCATTCTTTGTCTGTTACCTTAAGGGACTGGGATGTTAACAGAGCTTGTCTTGTCCCTTCAGCTGGAGCAGTTAGACAGTGAACTGAACACAGACCGCGAGAGTCTCTGCAGTGCAGAGAGCCTCAGTACCGACTTGATGAAGGAGAAGGCTCTGCTGGAGAAGACCCTGGAGACACTGAGAGAGAACTCTGAGAGACAGGTACACAGTCGCTGGATTGACCAACTTCATTTGGATCTATTACTTCTGGTCACGTTCTGAGATACTCCAAACAACAAATATGGATTATTAGCAGAAAGCTGTCCTTGTGCTTGCATTCTTGGGTACTGCTTTATTTGTCAGACAAGAAAAATGTACCGTGCTGACAGATATAGACAGAATGTTCACATATAAGAATGGGACTATAGAGGAGTGAACCGGATCAAACCAGATCTACAGCATTCAGAACCAAGGCCGGGAGCATGCGCTGACCAACCGATCAGCCTGGAAGAATAGGGGCTCCTGGGTTGTCTTATTAGCGTCAGTTCACATGATTTGGAAAAGCTCAGGGGTTTTGTTGTACATACCAAAATACTGAATCATGAAACGATTTGAGTTACCATGCCACCATACCGCCTGTTGTCCCAGGTGAAAGGTCTGGAGCAGGAGAACGAGCACCTGACCCAGACGGTTTTGTCCCTGAGGCAACGCTCTCAGGTGGGCCCGGAGGCGCGGGTCAAGGACGTGGAGAAGGAGAACCGGGTCCTTCACGAGTCCATCCGGGAGACCAGCTCCAAGCTCAACAAGCTGGAGTTTGAGCGCAAGCAGCTGCGTAAAGACTTTGAAGTGTACAAGGAGAAGAGTGAGAGGGCCGAAGAGCTGGAGGAGGAGGTGCAGCGGCTGGAAAGGGAGAATGAGGCCCTGCAGAAACGAGTAGCCAGTCTGGGCATCACTTGTGAAAAGGTCTGCGCCTCCGCATGTGTTGGTGGTTGAATAGCGTTCTGCCTGTCTTCTTACATGCACCGGGTAAGCTGTCGGAGCTTTGTATTCATACATTTCCCCATATTGTTCTAAATCCTCAGGTGGAATCTCTGGAAAAGGAGAACTCCGAGCTGGAGGCCGAGGGTCGTCGACTAAAGAAGAAGGTGGACAGTCTGCGGAGCACCTCCTTCCAACTGGAGGCCCTGGAGAAGGAGAATGCCCAGCTAGACGAGGAGAACCTGGAGCTCCGCAGGGCTGCAGAGGGGCTTCGCTCGGCAGGGAACAAGGCGGCCCAGCTGGAGATGGAGAACCGCGAGCTGGAGAGTGAGAGGAGCCAGCTAAAGAGGAGCTTGGAGCTGCTCAAAGCCTCCTCCAAGAAAACCGAGAGGCTCGAAGTGAGCAACCAGGGCCTGGACACGGAGAACCAACGGCTGCAGAAGGCCCTGGAGAACAGCAGCCGCAAGATCCAGCAGCTGGAGGGGGAGTTGCAGGACATAGAGCAGGAGAACCAGAGCCTGCAGAGGAGCCTGGAGGAACTGAAGATCTCCAGTAAGCGCCTAGAACAGTTGGAGCAAGAGAACAAGACTCTGGAGCAGGAGAGCTCTCAGCTGGAGAAGGAGAAGAAGCAGCTGGAGAAGGAGAGCAAGAGGCTGAGACAGCAGGCAGAGATCAGAGACTCCAAGTTGGACGAGGACAACCTGAGGATAAGTCACCTGGAGAAGGAGAACCGCTCCCTGGGCAAGGAGATGATCTCCTTCAAGGACTCCTGCATCCGCCTCAAAGACCTGGAGAAGGAGAATAAGGAGCTAGTCAAACAGGCTACCATCGATAAGAAGACACTGGTCACTCTGCGAGAGGTAGCCTAATGGTTCCGATAATACCTTAGAGATGGGTGCATGTTGTATTGACCCACTGGATTGTGCATTTAGATTCTGCTATGGTTATGGCGCCTCCCCTATGCAGGCACTTAAACGTTTAGTACTATACAAATACATATTCTATAAGGCCATAAATACGTGTTCTAATAAGGCCATAAACATGGATCCTTTCTCAATGCTAATCAATGTAATGGTTATTGTTTGATTTTCAAGGAACTGGTGAGTGAGAAACTGAGGAGTCAGCAGATGAACAATGACCTGGAAAAACTAACCCATGAACTGGAGAAGATAGGACTTAACAAGGAAAGACTGCTGCAGGACGAGCAAAGCTTTGATGACGACAGGTACCAGACATTCTTTCTTACCCTCTTTTTAGGTTGCTGCTCAAAGACGTGTTCTCATACCACCATAAATACATAATCACAATCAAGGGCCATAGTAGGCACTTTGCCACTAAAGAAGTAGTATCAAAACCTTTATCTTATTTATAGCAGACACTTGTCATTATTGTGAATGTTCTTCTATGCAGGTTCAAGCTGCTGGAGCACAAGCTGGAGTCCACTCTAAAGTCCTCTTTGGAGATCAAGGAGGAGAAAATAGCTGCCTTGGAGGCCAGACTGCAGGAGTCCTCTAACCTCAACCAACAACTGAGACAGGAGCTCAAAACTGTGAGTCCACATACAATACAGCTGCCCGGAGGACATGACCACAGAGAGTGTTGTTTCTTTTACAAAATACTGGGGTAAATTATGAAATTCTTCTAGTCAGGATGTGCCTCTAAGGAATGGTGTCTTCAGACAATGTTTTTACAACTCTGACAAGAACCACAATCGTTGCCAGTTCATTGGCAGAAAGCAAATCAGTTATGGGCACCGGGCCAATATTTTAAGGAGGTTTATCCATTTGGCCTCTCTAGGTGAAGAAGAACTACGAGGCCCTGCGACAAAGGGAGGAGGAGGAGAGGATGGTGCAGAGCTCGCCCCCCAGAGGAGGTGTCAGGGATGACTCCTCGGAGGTCAACAAGTGGGAGAAAGAGAGCCACGAGACCACCCGGGAACTGCTCAAGGTCAAAGACCGTCTTATCGAGGTGGAGAGGAACGTGAGTACATTCAATCAACCCCATACAACCGCCATCTTACATGAGATACGTGTCCAATTCGCCAAACTGCAAAGGGTCACCGCATAGAATTAACGCATGCATGTCTTGGTCTATTCCTTTCACGTCTGTGTGCCCGTCCGCGTCCCTGCCTGTGTGCCGTCTGCAGAACGCAACCCTCCAGGCCGAGAAGCAGGCCCTGCGTACCAGCCTGAAGCAGCTGGAGGCCCAGACAAGCAATCTGCAGGCTCAGATCCTGGCCCTGCAGAGACAGACCGCCTCTCTGCAGGAGAACAACACCACGCTACAGACCCAGAATGCCAAACTCCAAGTGAGCCCCGGTCCCCCGTGGAGCTCCGTACACGTGTCCTGCAGCCTTTCCTCTGGCCGCGGCTACAGTGCATCAGATCCCTCCTGAAGGGGTTCCCCTTCCGCCTCCACAGTGCCATGTGGCTGAACACAATTCCGCTTGAATAAGGCTCGGCTCCACAACATCTATTTTCATGTGTTTCACGGGTGGAGGTTTAAAAAAAAGAAAAAGAGGTCATGAAAATCTGCTTTCGGCTGCGTTCAGCTTGAAACGGAAACCTATTCGTTTAAACGTATCTGTGCTTTGCACTTTGAAAAACATTTGACCCACTGAGCTGATGTTTATCCAAATCAGACAAAAGAAAAGGACATGCCGTCTCCACCATCATTGTAGATTGGAGGGACAAGCAGTGTGTAAACAGTGACCCCTATTGCTCATCACTGGCACTTCAGTCTATTCATATATATATATTTTTATTTTTCACCACGGTTTTAACATCAGGGAATTGAATTCAACTGTGTCAAAACGAATCTGGGGCATGACAAAAATCCCGTCACACCAAGCCGATGTCCAATCAGAAACCTTGCTTGATCCCCAGGTAGAGAACTCCACGCTGAACTCCCAGACCAGCACCCTCATGGCTCAGAATGCCCAGCTGGCCACGCAGCAGTCGAGTACGGAGAACGAGAAGGAGGGAGCCGTGAGGGAGAGGGAGGAACTGAGATCGACCTACGAGATGCTGCTGAGGGACCACGAGAAGCTGGCCGCCCTGCACGAGAGACAGGCCCTGGAGTACGAGGGCCTCATCGGCAAACACGGAGGTCTGAAGAGCACCCACAAGAGCTTGGAGGGTCAGCACAGAGACCTGAAGGACAGGTGCTGTCATCTCTCCCACTGCCATTGAAGCGCACGCCGGACCCGCTAACACACCGCTGTCCCGCTAACAGGCAACGCGCCACATGTCTTGCAGGTACAACCAGCTTCTGCGGCAGAAAGACCAGCTGGAGGAGCTGGAGAAACAGCTGAAGGCCGAGCAGGAGAAGATGCTGTCTGAGAACAAGCAGCACGAGGCCACGGCCGCAGAGTTCCACAAACTGAAGGTGGAGAACGAGAGGTGAGTGTGTGTGTGTGCGCGTGAGACCAAAGGGAAGTGTGTACGGTTGAAATGTGTCGTGTGTGTGTGAGACCAGAGTGGGGGTTAGAGCGGGTACAGGCTAAGTGCGTATTTGCGGGTACAGGCTAAGTGCGTATTTGCGGGTACAGGCTAAGTGCGTATTTGCGGGTACAGGCTAAGTGCGTATTTGCGGGTACAGGCTAAGTGCGTATTTGCGGGTACAGGCTAAGTGCGTATTTGCGGGTACAGGCTAAGTGCGTATTTGCGGGTACAGGCTAAGTGCGTATT